>JAWDJD010000008.1:26835000-26840000 GCA_035047305.1 Bradypodion pumilum
ATAATATAGTTGTTCCAGTGCAGTGATGGCGAATGTTGACACTCCAGGTGTTCTTGGACTTCAATTACCAGAAACCCAAGTCAGCACTCCTGCTGATCAGGGCTTCTGGGAATTGAAATCCAAGAACACCTGGAGTGCCAACGTTCGCCATCACTGTTCTAGAGGAATATAATAACCAATGCTTTTGTTTCTGTTTTGCTATACAAATTACTCATAGGAAGCCTCTTCACACACTTACTTCTTCTTCTTCTTCTGCCGTGTCCGAATCCAAATATATGCGATCATCATGGCGATCAGTCATGAATACTGCCCTAATAATATATTGCAGTAGCCTTTCATCTGCCCAGTTCCACGAGTCACTTTTTGGTCATGAGCTCTTTTGGCATGCAAACATCAGCCCCAGGTCAGTAATGATGAAGCTGCTTCCCTCCATCAAGATGGATTCAAGTAAGATTTTATCCACTTGGGGACCACCACCCTTCCCTGAGAACTTTGGAACCCAAGGCAGTTAGTCCTCAGGGTTGTCAGGTTAGTTAACCACTGCCTGACACTCGGCATTGAGTTTCTGACTGTACTGTCTACTCTATTACCATAGCAGGATAACCTGGCAAGACTGGTACACTTACTTTGAAGGTCTATTTAGGAATAAGTGCAGTTTTTAAAGGCAGGACCTGTTACAAAATCATTTTGTGTAGATTGCAGCTTTTTGGAGTTTCAGTACCAGTTCAGCTGTCTTCTAGCATCCCTATCCAGCTGTAGGGTTTCTACCATTTGGGGCCAGGCTGGAGTAATTCCCCAGTTTTCCAGCAGCCAGCTTGGTGAGTCTGACAGTTACATTCCAAAAAAGTTACTTTTTAAAAAATCTGCTTGTAAGCTGCAGATTTGTGTTAGTTGACCTCCGAATTCTAGTCGAAAGGCAGATCTCACTAGCCTACAATCCGCCGATGCCCTCTCTATTCCTGGGTTATTGAAGGTTTTATAGATCAATACCAGCACTTTAAATCATTTACTGTATTGGCTTAACTCTAATGGATAACGCTAATGCCAAATCGACAGGGGAGGTGAACTTAGCTTTTAACTTAACTTTTGCGAAGCCCTCCTCACTCCATGAATATTTCTGGCCCCTTTTAAGCTTGGTTTAATTTGGTTAAACCAAGTTTAGAAGGCACAAGGAGAGAAGTCATGAAAGGGGCAAACTGTGAGTAGAAGAAAGATATTAGAGTCACCTTTCTGATCAATTCTATTCTACAGATTCATCCCGCCTTTCTCAATGTAATCAGTAAATACATTGGTGTGTGTGTGTGTTTGTCTTTGTACTTGTATTCATAATATGTTGTCTCAGAAATATTACCTTTTCATAACAATTCCCAGAATCACCTAGTCATACTGGCTTCCAGGCTGTGGAGCACCCTCTCACAAGAAACCAGTCTACCCCCCTCTTTTCTAAGTTTCAGCAAGGAGACAAAGACCTTCTCATCAGGCAAACCTTTTCTTACCAATTGGCTACATAAGAGGGTTCTTTAAAACAAAAACTGGGATGCTGTATTTTTGTTATTTATATTGTGTTTCTTAGAACAGTTTCAGCTGCTTTTGCCTACCAGTTTTAATTTATCCATTTAATTATTTTTAATATTGTTATAATTTATTGGTCCCCCCTTTTAATATTGTTGTTTTAATATTGTCTTGTGTCCTCTTGCAGAGAAAAGGCAGGTTACAAATAGGGAGAGTAAGTAAGTCATCGTCGTTGGCTGATACTCGTGTCTGAGTATACATTCCCCTCACCCCCACCCCCCTGAAAATCTTCAGGAAAAAATGCATTTGGCATGAATTAGTTTAAGGTGGATCCCAGCTTGCCATGAAGTGACCCACACACTGTGATCGCGGAGCCATCTCCTGCGGCACATATGAAATGAGACATGCAGGATTTGACACCGGGACAGCAATGGACTGCCGCAACCTTGAGGATATTAAAAAGGTACGCCATTATAGCCAGTCCGCCTGGCGTGGCCTCGTCCACCTCCATGACCATTGAGAATCAGAATAGTGAAGTGGTTCCTCCTCTGTTCATTTTGCCCTTGGGCCCAATCTGATGGTTTCCAGTGGCATGACCATTGAGAATCAGAATAGTGAAGTGGTTCCTCCTCTGTTCATTTTGCCCTTGGGCCCAATCTGATGGTTTCCAGTGGCATGGCCATTGAGAATCAGAATAGTGAAGTGGTTCCTCCTCTGTTCATTTTGCCCTTGGGTCCAATCTGATAGTTTCCAGTGGCATTTCCTCCACTGAGTGGGGCCATCACCCCACCAAAAAGGGCTCATCACCCGTAGCCGTTGGCCCCTTTAGGGAGTCAGGTTATTTACCACCACCCCACACTCGGTGTTGAGTTACTGGCCATAGAGTCTACTCCATTACTGTAGCGGGATGTCCAGCCAGACAAGTCAGTCAGTCAGACAGACAGACAGACAGATAGATATGTCACTGCAGTTCTGCTTCTTAACATACATTTGTTGCTCCATCTTCTAATTGGTGAACTTTGGAGCTGAAAGTTGTAAAAGAAAAGGGAAAGTAGATGGTGCAACTCCTAAGTCTGCTCACCCCTACACTAAATGGTTAAATAATTGGGGAAGATTTGGGTGAAGGTCAAAGCCACCTTCCCTTGTACCAGTCTCAGAAGCTAGATTTGTGGGTCTGTTTCTTGGCCTGCAGAAGCATCTGCAGAAAATTATCCAATCCTGAGATCTTCCTAATGGCCTTACCATATGGTGGAGTGAGATACCTGGGGATCAGCAATGGTGGCCCTTTGGCCGGCCTTTCTTGTAGAGCAGAGTTGTCTGCAGCACTGAAGCTGGTGTGTGGCTGTCAAGGATGGCAAATAATTGGCTTGCCAGAACTCAACAAACAGTCCAGTCAGCTTCTGAGCGTGGAAAATGTGCGTAGGAGGTTCTGCCATCTGTGTCCTTCCTTGCCTGAAGTGGCACAATTTATTAGGCTGGTCCTAGCCCCATGCTTGCTATACTGGCGAGCACCTTAAGCTTGTTAATTTTGGCTTCCTTACGTCTAGAGAGGCGTGAGAAGAGATGGTGGCCAGCTGTGATGTTCTCTCCAGAACCAGCAAAAATATCTCCTTGTCCCCATGACTTCCCATAAAACCTCTGGGGCTGCACATTTACTGCAGTTGGTACACTGAGGACGCCTCCCTTTGATGATGTCTAATGAGCTTGCGGTACAGATGGCGTTCGGTGGGAGAAAACACTGCAGCTGGCATGACTGGGGATTTGGGATTGTGGTATGATAAATCAGGCTTGAGCGACCTGCTAGTTACAATGGAACCTCATTGGGAACTTTGTGTGAGCCAAGAGGGAGGCTAGGTAATTGGTATCTTTTAGGAAATTAGATGGCAGGTCGTTGATTGGCATAGTTTGGCAACATGGTAGGCACCAAGAGCCATAAATCATCAGTATTGGAGAAAAGATCTTCTTTTTCCTCCCTGTTCCTTCTCCTACTCCAGTTTAAAGGTCCATCCTTAGGTCACCCCTACCTCCTGTCCTGCAGCAATCTGACACTCAAGTTATCCCCCACTCAGCTAAGTATTAAAAATACTCCAGTCTAGTAAACCTGGAGGGCTTTGACAGGTGAAAGGCTGATTTGCATTGTCTCCTACTTTCAATCTGAAGATGCTCCTTGCTGCACTATGGTGCACGGAGTTAGTTCCATAGCCCAATTGCCCTTTCAATGGGTGCACATTGCAATTGTCTAGGTTTTAGGTTTATGTGAGAAACACATCAGGGAGGTGCACCCATGTCTCCTTCCCCACTCCGGAACCAGCAAAAATGTCCAGTCAGCTTTGAAGGAGCTCACTCCATTATGCAGCACCCAGGTCTTGAACTGCTGACCTACCGACCTTCCAGTTATCAAGTTCTGCATATTAACCACTGCAGTCCCTTAGTATGAAGATAGCAGAAGCCAAATTGCCCTAGGTAAATGTTCCCTCGGTTGCATGCATGTGCAAGATCTTTTGATAGATGCCAAACTGCAGGTGCTTGTATGAATCCACTTAATTTGAAATATTCTTGTACTGCCTTAAAAAAAACACAGGAAAAGGGAAAATATATTGGACAGATCATGAATTTAAGGGGAGATGAAGCTGAATTTATGTTTCTGCTTGCTGGCTGTCAGATTTCTAAGCCTTCAGCAGGGAGCACCAAAAACTAGCTGATCCTCCCCTTCAACAACAGGGACTAAAAACTTAGCTGCCTTTAAAAAATGAAAGCTAGTATCCCCACTGGAGTTCCCAGAGAGCTGCCTCGGGGCTACATAAAGCCGGAGGGCTCTTTGCAATCCATCTGCCACAAAGATGCTGTCAATTTCTCTCTTAATACCACCAGGAAATTGAAACAGGGATGACTGTAATTACAACTAATCACAGGTGGAAGGGCACCACCCACAATTAAAAGGACAACTTTTAATGGGATTACCACAGTGATAATAGTCCCAGGGGAAGGACTTGTTTTGTTTTGCCTGCTCAGGCACTATAAATGGGGTAGATTTTAAGAACGGCATCTAAAAAGTCAAACAAACCTGTCCTCCTCCCCCCTTCCCCACCCCCAAGAATGGGCAAGGTGTTTTTGAAACATCTGTAGCTGATAGTGCCATAGAGCTCTGGCTTCTGACTGAGTCTTTCAACAATGAGCAGCTTAGCTGTTGGGCGAAAACATACCCAGGCATGGATCCATGTCTTTGTTGGCATGGAGAGGGGTCCATTCAGTCATCTGTCTGGATAGTTTTGTTTGTTTGCTTTGCTTTTTCTGCCAGTTGCCACAAACAGGAAGAACAAACAGGAGTTCTGTACCTCAAAGAGACAGTCAAAACAGGACAGCATGAATAGCGGTTTTACAGCATAGGTTTATGAATCCTAGACAGATTCATATAAATAATCGCAGTAATAGTCTGGCCAGGTTCTCCTGTTATGGTAATGGAGTAGACCATATGGCCATCGGCTCAA
>JAWDJD010000008.1:29515000-29742500 GCA_035047305.1 Bradypodion pumilum
TAGATAAATAGGGACCACTTTGGTGGGGGAAAAGATCTTGGGGACATAAAAGGAGCCTCATTCGGGTGTCCCCTGAGCAGAGTTTTTCCAGCAAAAATCCTTTCAACCCAGAAAAATTTCTGATACGTAATTATTATTATGTCTAGACACTTACCTGTCTGACTGACTTTATCCATATTTCCTAGAAAAAAATATAGCAGAGGAGAAACAAGGGTTAAGTAGATTATTCAGTTTAGGGACAGTTTCCAAAGAAATATGTTAGATAGTTAATCAAACATATACAGACAAAAAGAAAAACAAGACAAAAGTAACATTCATAGAGGAAGCCATTTCCAAAAGCAAAATGGGTGAGGGACAAAAATGCTATTATGTTTAGGTTGCAATCTTCTTTTCATCACATAGCTTGTTTCAAACAATTACAGAATAGTGGGAATTCAAATGACCAATTGCTCAAATTGCAGTTTGTTTATTTATTTATTTATTACAATGGTGACAGTTCCAATATCATTAAACTGTATGCAATTTTGCTCCAGTCATATTTTATATGAGTGGTAGGATTGTAGGATGAGTTTTTAAATTTTTTATTAAGTTTTAATTTTTATACACACAACAAAAAAGAAAAAAATATTCAATTAAAATACATACAAAAATATCACCTTATTATCTCTATTGGTATGCAAACTTACATATACAATATTGAAAAAAGTAAAATACAAAAAACCCTCCTACTTATTATAATAATAAAATTCCATCTTATCCTCACCCTTCCCTTACCATTTTTAATTTCATGGAATTTATTATTTCCAAATTAATCCTTAGCTCATATTAATTATTACATCCACATTTTATTAGATCCCATTAAATTATACCATGCAACCAATAATTAAATAATATTCAACAGTAATACCATAATCACCCAGTGTATTTACAATATCATGGAGTCTGCGGGATATCACATTTATTTTTACCGTTTCCAAAAACTTATTTGATCAGGTACCTGACTGTTACCCCTTTCTCCCTTCAGAGAGTAATCCACAAATGGTTGCCAAATTTTCCAAAATCAATTTCTTTAATTTTATCCTTATATTTATTTATCTCCCATGTTAATTTATCATTCAGTGCAAGATCCCACATCTCTTTATACCATTCATCATTTTTAAAAATTACATGTTTTCCAGTTTCTTGCAATACACTGTCTCCCAGTAGTCAACATTATAGATATTAATTCTTTTTTATTCTAATTTAAATTCAAATTTTCCACATCCGTTATCAACACTGTACTTGTCTCCAGTTTAAATCCAAACCCCATAATATCACAAATCTCTTTCTCAATTTTTATCCAGAAATCATTTACCACATTACATTTCTACCACATATGTTCATGCTATTATGTTTAGGTTGCAATCTTCTTTTTGTCACATAGCTTGTTTCAAACAATTACAGAATAGTGGGAATTCAAATGACAAAATGCTCAAATTGCAGTTTATTTATTTATTTATTAAAATGGTGACAGTTCCATTATCATTTAACTGTATGCAATTTTGCCCCAGTCATATTTTATATGAGTTGTAGGATTGTAGGATGAGTTGTAAAAGAGATATGTAAGCAAGGTGTAATGAAGCCTCTCCAACCATTTTCCCGCCAATGGTATTATGTTCAGTATCTGATGCTGTAGAGCAGGGTTCCCAAACTATGACCCATGGGCCGGGGCCAGCCTACAGGAGCAAATCATCCAGCCAGCGCCACACGCGCCACTCCCAAAAGTGGAAGTAAAGCACGCCTGTGTATGTGTAAAATGTGCACACGCATGGACAAAATGCTGCCGTAAATTACCCACATTTATGACAGCCACAGGTGCATTTATGGCACCATTTTGCACGTGCATGGGCACATATTACTTCTGCTTCCAGTGGGAGGAACCATGTGACCAGCACACTCAACCGTGCTGGGTACTCATTTTACTGACCTCAGAAGGATGGAAGGCTGATTCAATCTTGATCCTCATCAGGATCGAGCTCACAACATCAGCAGCTGTTTTGGCTGCAGCACAGCAGTTTAACCACTGCACCACAAGGGTTTTTCGCACATAAGTAAAGAAGATGCTATCTCAGGCCCCTACTGTTGTGTTCTAATGGTTTCACCTTCCACATGGATTACAATGTATCTGAGCCAATGTAACCTTGCCTATAGCAACAATGTAACCTTCAGCTGTATCATATAAACCCTGTAATAGGACGCGAGCTAATGACCACCAGCTGGCAGCAGCGAGCGTCCAAGCTCTCTTGGTCCGAACTCATCAAAGGCAACAGCGCGGGAAGCTTTCCCGCCACCACCTACACCTGGACAAGAAGGGCGTGACCCACAATGACGTCACGCAGACAGTAGCCAATGGGCTACCATGGCACCACGTTCAAATGTATTCATACTGTATATAAAGAGCTATTGATCCGCCATTACCTCATGTTCCCTCTGTCCACGATGCAATAAACCTGAGTTAACCCAGCCCGAGGCTGTGTCCTGTGTCTTAGTTTCATACACTAAACTGGCGACGAGGATGGGATCAATGGATTCCCAAGGAGCAGCCAGGGCACAGAGCGGGTTCAACATCACCAAACCGCAAGACTGGGAGCTGCTTGAGATGGACTTCCATGCGGCGCTGGTGGAGCTCAAAGTCAAGGAAGACGATGAGGAGAGGAAGAGGGCCATCCTCACCCGCATGCTTGGAATGGAAACCAAGCGGACGCTGGTGGGCATCATCGCTCCAAAGAAGGTGAGCGAATTTAAGGCGGACGACATCATGAAGCTGCTACGGGAGCGCTTCCAACCCGCGAGGGCGATGTTTCCCGCTCGGAGCGCGTTTTGGAGGCGAGTCCAAGCGCCGGACGAGTCGGTCGAGGCATTCGTGGCCGCCATGAGGGTAGCCGCTGCCCCCTGTAAATGGGGCAGCATCCTAGAAATGGCCCTCAGGGACGGCGTGCTGTGTGGCCTGAAAGACAAGGAGGTGCAGCGCAGCTTGATGAATAAGGAGCCGCCACCCACGCCGGCAGAGGTCGTCGCGGCCGCAGAAGCCGCAGAGTCCACGAATGCTGGAGTGGACGAGATGCACCAGTGGCGTGAGTGGCGTCCCAGAGCCGGCAAGGCGGAAAGGTCGGTGCACGCAACTCAACGGGCCTCAAAGTCGTCCTCAGAGAGCAGCGACGGCGAGGAGGTCCAGAAGGTCCGAAAAGGGGGGCGCCGCTGCGATGGTTGCGGAGCGGCCCACGAGCGTGCGAGGTGCCCGTTTAGAAAGGCCGAATGCTACACCTGCGGCCGTCGGGGGCACATCGCCAAGGCATGCAGACAACGGAAGGAGGGCCGGAGGCAGTCACCAGACCGTTCGACCAGGCCGGACCGTTCAGCGAGGCCCAAAGATGGCGTCCAGACCACGAGGAAGCAGGACGGCGTGGGCCGCGTCTCGGACAGCAGCGAGGACGACGTCCCAGTGCTCAGTGTGTCCGCGGAACAGTCCCATTATTTCGTTGAGGTACTAGTACAAGGGGCCCCCATCAGGATGGAAATTGACTCGGGGTCCTCCTATTCCATAATTCCCCAGAAAGAGTTTTTAAAAATCGACCCCCACGTGCGGCCCAAACTTAAAACTTTGAGGTCCACGCTACGAGATGTACAGGGGAACAGCATTCCGGTGTTGGGGGTCGGGAAATTTCGGGTTGAGTTTAAGAGACACTCTGCGGAGCTGCCCTTAGTTGTCCTCAAGGGGGGGAGTTGTAGCCTCCTAGGGACACAGTGGTTCCAGCCTTTAGGCCTGTTTATAGGGGGAGTACATGCAGTGGGGGTGGACCCAATACAAGCGGTGTGCGATGCGCATCCCGCCGTTTTTGAAAAAGGACTCGGAAAATTCAAGGGACCCCCTGTAGCCTTCGACCTAGATCCGGAGGTCCGCCCGATAAGACTCAAACCGCGCAGAGTGCCTTTCGCACTAAAGGACAAAATAGAGGCGGAACTGGACAAATTGGTGGGCCAGGGGATTCTTATTCCTGTTGATTCCGCGGAGTGGGAAACTCCAATTGTAACAGCTCTGAAGGCTAACGGGGAGGTGCGCATTTGCGCTGATTATAAGTGTACGATTAACAAGGCGATCCGCCCTAATGCTTATCCGGTGCCGGTGGTCAGCCACCTTTTGGCTAGGCTAAATGGGGGAAAGTGTTTCGCTAAGCTCGACCTGGCACAAGCCTATCAGCAGCTTCCCGTAACACCCGCCACGGCCGCGGCACAAACGATAGTCACACATAAAGGAGCGTTCCAAGTGTCGCGTTTACAGTTCGGCGTGAACTCGGCACCCGGCCTTTTTCAGTCGCTTGTGGAACGCCTCCTGAAGGGGCTGGAGGGGGTGTTACCTTATTTTGATGACGTATTAATAACAGGGGGGAGTGAGGCCGAACTGGCACGGAGATTGGACAAAGTACTAACTGTGTTCGAGAAAGCGGGGCTGAGACTGAGGAAGGACAAATGTGTTTTTTTCGAGACCGAGGTCGAGTTCTTAGGGTTCAGGATCACACCCGAGGGTATCAAGCCATCCAAATCCAAAGTAGTAGCCATCAAAAAGGCCCCTCGCCCCACATCCAAAACCGAGCTACAGTCATTCCTGGGGCTCCTCAATTTTTACCATACATTCCTTCCGCGGAAGGCGTCCATGGCCGAACCGCTTCATCGGTTGCTTAAAAAAGAGGAGACTTGGGTGTGGGGTGACGAGCACGAGAGGGCGTTCAAAGAATTAAAGCAACTCTTGACCTCTGACGCAATTCTAACGCATTTCGACCCCAAACGGCCGGTGGTCCTAGTCTGTGATGCGTCACCGGTGGGGGTGGGGGCGGTACTTTGCCACGTGTTGGATGACGGAAGGGAAGCCCCGGTTGCATTTTATTCAAGGTCCCTGTCCCAGGCAGAGCGAAATTACGCACAAACCGACAGGGAGGCATTGGCAATTGTAGCGGGGACCAAAAAGTTTCACGATTTTTTGTATGGCCGCCCGTTCAAAATCGTGACGGATCACAAGCCACTGTTAGGGATTTTCACGGCAAGCAAGCCCACCCCGCAGATCCTATCACCGAGAATGTTGCGATGGGCCATTTTTCTCAACGCTTACCAACACGAGTTGGTGTACCGGCCCGGAAAAGAGATCAGCCATGCTGATGCACTTTCGAGATCCCCTTTGCCCTTGTCGGACGACCAGAAGGCTAGAGTAGGAAGAGACCGCCAGGTGTTACTAATTGAGGTTTTAGATGCACCCCCAATTGTACCAGCGGATATTGCTAGGGCGACAGGCAAGGACAGAACGCTCGAGAAAGTCAGCTCATGGGTACAAAAGGGGTGGCCGGCATCATCCCCGAGCACGGAATTCGACCCATTCTTTCGGAAAAAGCTAGAGTTGTCCCTAGAAAGGGGGTGCCTGCTGTGGGGCCAACGGGTGGTGGTCCCTACATCCATGCGGCCGAGGGTGCTCAAACTGCTGCACGTCAGCCACCCGGGCATCGTGCGTTCGAAAGCGCTGGCCCGCAGTTACTTTTGGTGGCCTCAGCTGGACGCGGACATTGAGCACATGGTCGGCACTTGTGAGGCATGCCAGGGATCCCGACCAGAGGCGGCCCGCCTTCCGCATAGGGAATGGGACGCAGCGAGGGGGCCGTGGTCCAGAGTGCATGTAGATTTCGCTGGCCCATTTCGAGGGACCATGTTTCTCCTGGTGGTGGATGCGTTTTCCAAGTGGCTGGAGGTTATCCCAGTAAAGAGCACGTCCTCCGCCACGACAATTAGCCAGCTACGGAGAGTCTTCTCCACGTTCGGTTTACCCGACACTTTAGTCAGCGATAACGCGAGTTGCTTCACCTCCTCGGAGTTCGGGGCATTCATGGAAGCAAACGCCATTCGGCATGTTACATCCGCGCCGTTTCACCCGGCCACGAATGGCCAAGTGGAACGGTTGGTGAGGACAACAAAGGATGCGCTTCGGCGCATGGGCCCGGGGGACCTAAACCACCAAGTGTGTCAGTTCTTATTAGCGTATAGGGTGACCCCCTTAGCGTCAGGTTACTCGCCGGCAGAACTCTTGATGCGGCGAAAACTGACCACGCTTCTGTCCAGGCTGGACCCGACGAGAGTCGAGGACAAAGGGAAAAACATAGGATTGGCAGTCTCGAAAGGGTTCGCCGCCGGCGACCTTGTTTACTGCAGGAACTATGCAAGCGCAGGGCCAGCCTGGGTGCCGGGAACAGTAATTGAGCAGACGGGGCCAGTGTCATATCGGGTGGAAACGAGCACCGGCCTCCTCTGGAGGAGACACGCTGACCAACTGAGGCGCCGAGTGAGTGAAGGGCCGGTCAGTGGGGCTCAGCAACAGGATTCAGCGATAGGGTTCTCCCCCACCCGTTTAGCCCAAGGGGGAGGCATTGAGGGACAGCAGTCCGAAACCGGGGGGGGAAAGCGGTGGTCCCGACTCATATCCTTTTGATACCCCAGTTCTATCAGAGCCCGGGGGGAGGGAAAAGGAATGTGCGGCCGCCGCCGCGTCCCCCGAATGTAATTTTGATTTTGATTTTGGTTTTGCGAGCCGGGGGGGTTTTCAGGAGTGTTCCCCCACCCTTCCAAGCGAGAAGAGGGGTTTTTCGTTAGCCCCCAGTGCCCCCGGTTCTTCCCCGAGAAAGAGCACACCTCCCAACAACGCCGCGGAGCCGCGGCTAGTCACTAACAAGTCTCCCTCTCCAATTACAGGGCAGGAAACCAGGGGACAAAGAGAAGGTAGCAAACCCGGGGAAAGGCAGCCCGCATCGAGGCCCCAGCGTGTTCGAAATAAACCATCTTGGCTGAGAGACTTTGTCTCCTAAGGGGGGGGAGTGTGTTGAAGTGTGGGCTCGAGACATTGTCTCGTCCTAGGGGGGAGGGATGTTGTGTTCTAATGGTTTCACCTTCCACATGGATTACAATGTATCTGAGCCAATGTAACCTTGCCTATAGCAACAATGTAACCTTCAGCTGTATCATATAAACCCTGTAATAGGACGCGAGCTAATGACCACCAGCTGGCAGCAGCGAGCGTCCAAGCTCTCTTGGTCCGAACTCATCAAAGGCAACAGCGCGGGAAGCTTTCCCGCCACCACCTACACCTGGACAAGAAGGGCGTGACCCACAATGACGTCACGCAGACAGTAGCCAATGGGCTACCATGGCACCACGTTCAAATGTATTCATACTGTATATAAAGAGCTATTGATCCGCCATTACCTCATGTTCCCTCTGTCCACGATGCAATAAACCTGAGTTAACCCAGCCCGAGGCTGTGTCCTGTGTCTTAGTTTCATACACTAAACCTACCCCAACCACTCTGTCCTGGTTGTCTCTCTGTGTACAGAGCTAAATCTGGAAAAGAGAGTTGTCTGTATAGATCATTTCAGCTCAATCAAGAACCATTATTTTTCTGGTATTCTGACACTGCCAAGAAACTCAACAGGTTCTCCTCTTCAGATATAATTCTGCTCACACAGAGATCTGGATCAGATGAGACCAGAACTAGTACCCTCTCCCCCCCACACACACACACTTATATCAGTGATGGCAAACCTTTTAGAGACCAAGTGCCCAAATAGAGTGGCGGGGTGAACTTTGTGGTGGGGGGATGGCAGAAGCATCCACATTGGGCTGCTGGGCAGAAGGGCGGGGCAAACTCTGTGCTGGGAGAGGGAGGAAGCGTTCCCATTGGGCTGCTAGGCAGATGGGTTTGGGGCTGGGGCAAACTTTGTGCTGCAGCGACCGTGCACATGCTGACCAAGAGGGGGCTGAGTGCCCCTTCTGGCATGCATGCCATAGGTTTACCACCACTGTCTTATATGTTTAACTTCTTTATAGGTTACCTATTTTGGACAGGCTCTTTGTGTTCTGGTATGTCAAGTGGATGGAAGATAGGAATGGCGAGGTTAGCTATTTTGTGACCCACCCCCTGTTTACTTTCTCTTCTTTCATGCCCTGGAGAGTATGGTGTCCCCTTCAGGATTCCAAGACACACCTTTATATGACATTAGCTTAAAGCACACAATGGAATGATATTTATTGCTAACAAACACACAAGCTATGCTTAACTGTTTGCCCTGCAACACCCCTTTGGGATGCTATTCAAACAACCTGCACTTATCTTAGGCCTTGTTCTCCCAAAAAGCAGGTATACATTATTTTTTTCCTAATGGAAACAGCAACATTCTTGTAATTCCTTTGCTGTTATATAAAAGAATTCCGCCTAAGCCCATAATTGCTCCTTACACAGGTTTTGGGGAATAAAATAACAAAGTATGCTAAAATACTGTCAATATTGAAAGGCTCTCGGTGTTTTGTTTTGTTTTGGTTTTTTTGCGTGTTTTATTTAAGGAATCAGCAGTACAACATCTTCACTTCTATTCTGATCTGTTGTTGTTATTATTATTATTATTTATTAAATTTATATACCGCAGTTCTCTGCCCAATGGGAGACTCAATGCGGTTTGCAAAGTACAATTTACAAGTTACAGTATAAAAATATCACAAAAATATCACAAAAAATACAACATATCAATATCATCATAACAACATCGCAATAAAGTATCAAAAATCAATATCACAGTAAACAAAGCATTAC
This sequence comes from Bradypodion pumilum, assembly GCA_035047305.1. NCBI lineage: Eukaryota > Metazoa > Chordata > Lepidosauria > Squamata > Chamaeleonidae > Bradypodion > Bradypodion pumilum. Next base: position 29,523,657 of record JAWDJD010000008.1, read on the forward strand.
AAAAGCAAAATCACAGAGCAAGAAATACAATGTTAGAAATACAGATACAATACAGTAATTTAAACAGTAAAATATGCAATAAACATTCAAGCTCCAACACAACAAAATCAACTATGCAATATGTTATGTCTTCTAGAGCATAGAAAAATTACATTTCCAAGCTCCAGCACTTCGTGTCCTCTACAACACAAAGAACCTGTGCTTCAAAAGCCATGAGGATAATTTGAAACAAGATTTCCAGTATAAGGATTCTACAAAAGCATAATCATAGAATAAGGTGGTTGGAAGAAGTCTATAAGGTGCCTCCATCTTTGGAGCATTCACCACCTCCTGAGGTAACTAGTTCCAATGTTGCACTGCTCTAATAGGAAGTTTTTCCTGATAAGTAAAGGTTTCCCTTGCTCAAAAGCCAGTCATATCTGACTCTAGGGTTCAGTGCTCATCTCTGTTTCAAAGCCGAAGAGCCAGCGCTGTCTGCTGCTGCAGACATTTCCACGGTCATGTGGTAGGCATGAGTAGACACCGGAGTGCACAGAATGCTGTTTACCTTCCTACCGAAGTAGTCCCTATTTATCGACAGTACAGTACTTGCAATTTCTTGCTTTCGAACTGCTAGGGTGGCAGGAGCTGGGAGCTCATTCTGTCCTGCAGTACTCGGGAATCAAACTGCCTTCCAGTCAGAGTCTTAGCCATACCTGTCAACCGTGGCTCCGGCCAATCCGGGACCTGTGCAGAATGGTTCTGCGCAGGTCACCTTCTACGCATGCGTAGAAGGGTTTTACGCTTGCGTAGCCCCCTTCTATGCATGCGTAGCCTTCTACACATGCGTAGCCTTCTATGTATGCGTAGCCTTCTACGCATGTGTAGAAGGGTTCTACACAAGCGTAGAAGGGTTCTACACAAGCGTAAAACCCTTCTACACATGTGTAGAAGGTGACCTGCGCAGAAGGGCTGCGCAGTACCTCCTTTCCCTCTCTGCCAAATTCCGGGGTTTCGGCAGCACGGGGTGGAAAATGGCGCAAATCGGCGCCAAAAATCGGGAAATCCCGGCCAATCCGGGAAGGTTGACAGGTATAGTCTTAGCCACTTGAGCCACTGCAGTCCCTTGAAATTTGGCTTCTGCTTGAAAGGTGGGTGTTAATGCATGTACCTTTCCTCTTGAATCAAACTTCAAGAATAGCCCTGTTCTTCTGCTACTGCAGTTGCTTCCCTTAAAATGACTCTACCAGCCCTTAAGAGTCACCACAGTCGCCATGTGTCAGAATGTGTTACAATGTGTCAGAATGACCAAAGGGGGAAAAGGCCATTTCCTTCTTTCTGTTCCCTGTTCTTTTTGCTGCAATCTCCAGTGGAAAAAGTTTGGAACAGGGAAGAGGAAGTGAAGTCTGCTGGAGATTTATGAAGCTCTTAAAACCTCCCTTCATGTTTAATGTGCTTTTAGAAACCACTGAAAACTGTTTCTGAGCCAAGCTGAAATGAACACCTATGCAGCCTGCAAATACAAACTCAGTTAGAGAAAGCAATAGTCAGGAGGCTCCAGATTTGGCCATTCTGCTTGCTATAGAGACATGAGCTAAAAGATGTTCTCCAGTGATGAACATAGAACCACTGATGTTCGCAATATGACATTAGGTCGAAACGTGCCTTAATTTACAGAAGATTGTCAAGTGCCATAAAAAGAACCATCTTGGATCAGACTAAAGATCATTTTATTTATTATTTATTTTATTTATTTTTCATACCTCTATCGCCGCCCAACTTGACAACGGCTTACAGAAATAGACAATAACAGACCCACTAAAAACACATAAAACCCCATTAAAAATGCATAAACCCCCATTAAAATTCTACCTGTGCACATAGAGAGAATCTCTGTTAAACCAAACCAACCATCATTATTATGTTCCACCCAAGGTCAACCAAGCTACAGCCTTTAGGACCACCCCCACCCCACCCCAAAAAACCATCCTATTCATATTTCTCAGCAGGTAGTATCAGGACGATTCCTGCCTCTCACACTACAGGGGGAAAAAACTAACATTCTTGAATGAATTTATCTTGCATAAATTTCTCTAACTTCTCTTCACGTTAGCAGATTACTGGTGGTCACTATACTTTCCGATTGGGAATTCCATCATCTTAGTTCTCAAATTCATAGAGAAGTGCATTTTTGGTCTATTCTGGACTTCTCCCTATTAGCTGACCCCCTCTGTTTTCTTATCTCCTTGACTCTAAGATTTCAAACTACCAATCGAAGCTTACTGAACCAAATATGAAAACAACCAAATATCTAAACCAGAAGCCATTATTTATATTGAAAACTAGAAGAAAGGTACAACTGTGACCTTAATCAAGGATATGCTAGTATTCTATTTATTGTTGTTATTTACCATTAAATCAGAACCAACTTACAGCAACCCTAAGATGGCTTTCAAGGTAAGTGAGACATTTAAGGACTAGTTTTCTAGTTCCATGTGGCACACAGAAAGAGCCTCCTTGAAGATTGTGTGTACCCCAAGCAATGGCAACCTTCTGCCAGCTAATTCTTCTCACGGTAGGTTAGGCGAAATGAACTGTGGAATGAATTCACCGAAAGGTTTTTGGGTGTTTCATATCTGACCTAGACATGGAAGAAGAAGAAACCAGTTCTGCACCTTCAGTGAACAAGCTCACCTTTGTAACCATAATTTCATATTTCCCCATTTATTTTATTATTATTTCATTTTTATTTTAATTAAAGTATTTTCCCCTTTGTTTTCTACAGCTCTAACCACTAGGCATATGTTCACATAAGCACCACACTCTACACACATCCACAAGACACTCGTGAGTACATAAACACAAGTCAACCCACGTAATTAACACAATTGAACAGACTCGCAAAAGCCAGGTGAAAAGGCTAGGCTGCGCAAGAAATTCTCCATTTAAAATATAGGAGCCCGGGCAGGAGGGTGGCTGGAAACTGCTCATAACCAGCTCCATAGACTTCTATTGATGACAAAAAGAAACAGCAATGAAACTAAGAGTGGTTTTGCAGGAGGAAAATTGGATACACGTGGCAGAGAAAGTCCATCTATGATATAATCTCCCATATTTGGGACTTCAAAAGAGCTGTCAAAAATAATGGTTTAAAAATCATTTATTCCCTTTTAAACCTGTTTCTCTGCAGCGGTTTGACGGAACTTAACTGGACTTGATCTTTTTACTCTTAAGATGTTGCTGGTCTACTCTAGAGTAAGGAGATGTGTGATTGACTTTATCTGATTAAATCTTCCTGTATCTTGTTTGACGAGATTTGCCCAAACCACCCGGAATCGACTGTGCGACTGAACAACAACAATTGTTAGATGTACTATTTCTGAAATGTGTAACTATGAATTTTTGTATCTGTATACTTATTTCTTTTGTGTAATTGAATGGTCATAGTGTTAGACATCTTTATTTTTATCAAATCTCAATTTGTTTGGTCTTTATTTGTGACTCCGCCAGTGGCTTCCTAGATTTAAAGACAGTTTTCGCCCTCCGTCGCCTAACGGTGTGCAGGTCCGCTGTACTTTTGGCATTGAGGCTAGTGGATCACCACCTCATGTCCGTGGTGTGGAGAGGCCTTTTTAGGTAACACGTTTTTAGTTGGAAGGCCGGCAAATTGGCAGTTCGGGAACCGGGTAATGCATGACGGTTTGAGCGCCTGCCTCTGTCCCAGCTCCTGTCAACCTAGCAGTTTGAAAGCAAGAAATTGCAAGTAGATAAATAGGGGAAAGATCTTGGGAACATGAAAGGAGCCTCTTTCAGGTGTCGCTTGAGCGGAGTTTCTCCAGCAAAAAATATCCTTTCAACTTAGAATAATTTTTACATGAAATTATTATTATTAGTGAACATCTATCACTGAATGAAGAGTTGAATTTAGACCTTCTGAGTCCTAGTCTATCACTGTCCTCTATACCACACTGGGTATCTAGTATGGTATACCTATGGATATTTATAGGAAGTCCCAGCTGTATTCTGAAGGTGTACAGTGCAAACACAGATTAATCCGTTCATCTACTGAATGTGAGAGCCATGTCTTGGATCAGGGATGGAAAGGCAATGAGTTGGACCTTCCAGATAACCTTCGGCTACATCTCCCCTTCTCTCTGACCATAAGCTGGCCTGAAGATAGTTGGAGTCTAGCACACAGCAGAGGCTTATTTTCTCAAGGGACACCTACTGTGGTAGATTTTGGAAGTTCAAGGAGGAAAGGCAACTAGTATTCGTTATTACTTGCCTTTTTCTAGGCTGCTAAAAATGTGAAAGTGAACAGTTATAGGAAAAAGAATCCTACTATGAACTCTGTTTGCAAAATTGGAGTCAGTGGCCTCAAACAGTTCATACTCTTCAGGCAGTGTCTGCAAAAAGTGGTTGTGTCCAACACACAAAGGGGGGGAAATGTGGAAGAATTGTTGATTTGCCTCAGATGAATAGTGGTCATTCATCTGAGCTAACTTTGCATGGCCTAAGGGCCAAAACAGATATGATATAAACAATCTGTGTTATGTTTGGCTGCTCAGTTATCTCCCTGAGATACGATACCCCGCAAACTATGTTACACAAGGAAATATTGTCAAAGGACACCCAACAAATATTAAAGGTTTAACAACTTAAAAGTCTCCTGGGAAAGAATCATCTTCAAGTAGCAATCAAATGCTGGTTAAAAATGCAATAAGGGAACTTTCTTAGGCACATGAATCTAAAGACTTGGGGGAGGGACACTTCATGATAAATAAGGTATACAGTGGAGCCTTGGTTAACAAATGGCTCAGTTAACATAAAAATCACATAACAAAAGGACATCCATAGAAAATAGTAGCTTGGTTTACGGATATATTTTTTTGAATGGATTAATTGGTTTTCAATGCATTCCTATGGGAAACCACATTTTGGTTAATCTGTTTTGGTTTACAGTGCATTCCTATGGGGAAATGCATTCAATGCGTTCCTTTGCAAAATTCAGTTAAAGTAATTTTCGCTGTAAGAAACGTCCTGGAGAATGAAGAATGTAGACTATTGACCAGTCTACCTCCACAAAGTTTTATCTGTCCATCTGTAGGTTATGGTCCCCGGTTCCTAAGTGCCATGGCTCTTCAAGATTTCTATTTCTTCTTCTCTGTCTAGGCCAGATGTGAAATTGTCCAAATGAAGCCACCTTTTGGTGAGTTCATTCTGCAAATCCTTTCGCCTAACCTAGTGTGAGAAAGATTAGCCGGCAACACAAGGTTGCCATTACCAGGGTACACCCAAGTGTGATTCAAAAGTACCACAATCTTCAAGGAGGCTCTTTCTGTGTACCCCAAGACTTCTATTACCAATCGTCTTCCCTGCTCTCTCTTTTTGCATGTGTGCAAATACTCACACACACATTCACACACATTTGTATTCCAGAGCAAAACTCAGAAACACTAACTAGTTGAGTAACAAAAAGCCTACATTTCCTGAGCCTGGCATGTACACTGAATCCATATCCCTGCTCACACATGCATAGATCAAGAGATCACAAAGAAGCATATAATAACAATGTCACCTTTTTATTCCCCTTCATTCTTCAGGAAAAATTTAAATTTTTGACACAGATTTCCATGTTAGCCTAACTTATCTCATCATTTGGGACAGCCCCAAGAATCCTCAAGCCTCCCATGTCTAACAGCTGGATACCACCACCAAATGTTCAATGACTGATCCATCATACTATATAGCAGTGATGGTTAACCTTGGCACTCCAGGTATTCTTGAACATCAATTACCACAAGTCCAAGTCTTGCCGATCAGGGCTTCTGGGAACTGAAGTTCAAGAACACCAGGAGTGCCAAGGCTAACCAGCACAGCTATATAGGATTTGCTAGCCCTGTAGAACGGAACACCTCTATAATATTGGCGGTCACTGAAATGAACATTGCAGAGGATAGGGGCACTCTATATAAGCCAACCCAATAGATCCTTCAGCCAACTTCTTGAATGGCACAATAAATCTTGGGATAAGTACTTTCCATCATCATCATCCCTTTTTATTTGTATACTGTATTTTCTCAGCCCGAAGGCGACTCAAAGCAGTTAACAACAAAGTGTTCGCAGCACACAACAGCCGCAAAAGCAGAACAATAAATGTCAATATACAAGAAATGATAGGTACATATTAATACAAAAAAACAGTAATACAGTAATGTAACATAATCCATATAATATCAGCAATGCAAAGACAATACAAATGTATCAGCAAAACAGTGTATAAACATATCAATCTTTCCAGTTCCCCTCTGTCCTTTCTCAAAGAAGGCAAAGCCCTTATACTGTACTCAGCTGTTGGAAATCACTATCCTCGTTGTTTTAATGCTGAGAAGCAGTTATACAAGCCCAATGTGCAGAGTTACTTACCTCGTATCAGAGGTAGTATGGAGAGGCAGAAAAATGAGGAGAGGGTGCTTCTCATAGTGCAGAGAAAGCCCCTGCTTCACCTCCAAAACAGCCAGGCAATCTCAAACTGACAACCCGCCAAGTTTGATTCTTTCAGGATTTAGGAACACAATGAACACACAAGCACTTCCAGGCCCTCTTGTGTGAGAATGTGGACCAACCTGTCTGCTCACCCACTGTGTTCTGTCCCCTCTGAATAAACACGCCTTATTGGCCTCCTCTCCCCTCCCCTCCTAGCCTGGCCAGACTTTGCTGTGACAGTTATATGAATTTGAGTAACTTAGATTACAACTGATAACGTCCACTTACAAAGTGTAGTTCCAAGATAGAAAGAGGAAGTAATAGAAAACTCTCATTGTATTAGAAATGCACCTGAATCTCTTCCACCCGATGTGAAAATTTAAATGTGCACCAAGAAAACCAAAGGTTTGAAACTGAGGGGGGAAATCTGTTGGATCTGGGCTGCGAAGCGGATTGCGCAAGCTGGATCGGCACCGCGAAGCGGCTGTTGGGTCCCAGAGGAGACTGGTCAAGCAATGAGACACGAGGCAAGATGGAGCGAAGACCAGTGATTTAATGAAGGCAAATCAATAGTATTTATCATGTACAGGCTGCATGTAAAAGCACCGCGATCTGGCAGAATTCACACTCCGTGTTTACACAAGTTAATTGGGGAAGTCTGCAGGGGAAGTTAATTAACTAACTTAATTAACGGCAGGGGAAATACATTGTTCCCAGTTATCCGGGGTAAACATGTGGCTGGTATTGGTTTTAGGGCTAAAGGCAGTCCGCAGGCGTGAGATTGCCTATTACGCACCAAACATGTTAGTCATTAGCTCTCTGTTGACCGAGCAGTTTGTCAGATCAGTTAGTGATGAATTAAACCCTATCTAATATTTCGCTCCCCCAATTTCTGTCCCTTCAGGAGCCCCTGGTAACGATGTGATCACCCCTTGCCGGGGTTCTGTCAGGGCCAGTATACCAATTGTGTGTGCGGATCCCACAGAAATCTGCATACAAGTATATGTGACCTATTTCCAATAGTTATAGACCTCTAACCCTAACTTTAACTACTAATTGAAGTGTTACTGAGAGTCAAACTAAATGGTTTTCTTAGCAATTTTTTTTCAAAAAAGTGGTCCCCTAAACCAGGAGTTCTCAACCTTTTTAAGCCAGGTGCTAAGTCACGCTCCCTCAGACAGCTTTGGGGGCCAGACGGCCATTTTGCCCTTCCTACACCACATGCCATTTTCTAGAGTGGTGGAGTCAGTGGGGGGCACATGAAATGGTGCCAAGGGCCACATCCAGCCCATGGGCCGCAGGTTGAGAATCCCTGCCATAAACAGCAAAAGACTTCTGTTTGTCACAGTACATTATTCTCTCCATCCCAATATCTTGCACAGAAGGTAAACATAAGCTTAATTTGCAATTTGAAGGTCATATCATTGAGGAAATCTTGTTGTTGAACAGAAAATAGGTTCGTCATAGTGTATGCAAGCCTTACTATGTGCTGCATAGATACCTGAATCTAGTCTTGATTTTATCATGGCAACCTGGCAAGGCAAGTTTATATTGCATGACACATTCAGTTCCTGAATTCTAGCTGCAAGACAGACAGGAAGAGGGAAATGATGTAGATGAAGTATGGAGAGCAAATGAAAACTTTGCATGAGTTCTCTAGCAGACTGATGGGCACAACTCCAAACTTCAAGCCAGGGATATAACGTTGCAGCCAACCCATATATACAGAAACTTTGGTGTAGACACCTGGGCGGAATGGCAAGGCACAATCCATTCCCCAACTCACAATGCCCACCAGAAACCAAGTGTCACTTTGGGCGCACACCAAGGGTCCTCCAGAATCACCCTGGGAACAAAAAAAGGGAGATAACACACATTTAACCAACTGTTTGCAGAAAAATGCCATTATAGAGGATTCCCCTAGATTAGTGATGGCGAACCTTTTAGAGACCGAGTGCCCAAACTGCAAGCCAAAACCCACTTATTTATCCCAAAGTGCCAACACGGTGGGATGAACTTTGTGCTGGGGGAAGGGAGGAAGCACTCCCATTCAACTGCTGGGCAGAGAGGTGTGGGTGAACTTTGTGCTGGGGGAGGGAAGAAGTGCTCTCATTGAGCTACTGGGCAGAAGGGGGTGAATTCTGTGTTGGGGCAATGGTGCACGTGCCCACAGAGAGGGCTCTGAGTGCCCCCTGTGGCACACATGCCATATGTTTGCCACCACTGCCCTAGATGAGATACTCCGGGCACCCACCAATGGCCAGAGGGGAGAGAGAGCCGCTGTGACCTCACAGCGCCGCCAACCTCTGTGCCCCACCAACAACCGGAGGAGAGAGAGAAATCTATTATTTATTTAGGAAAATGTATTAAACTTTGGTTTTGTGCTGTGTTGTTCTGCTGATTGTAAGCCGTCCTGAGTCGCCATGGTGAGTGGGCGGCTATATAAATCTAAATAAATAAATAAATAAATCTAAGTTGCTGGATGTAACTGGATGGGTCTCAGCTTATACTTAAGAAGATGCATGTCTTTGCATAGGAAACTTGGCAACACAATCACAAAATGACATGGTCCATCATCCTTGTTTGACAGGGCTTTTAAAAAAAAACTCCTTTCAAAAGATCACAGATACATTAGCAACCCTTTTTTTTTATTATTGCAAAACTTCCTCTGTCCTGCCTACTGGAAGAGAGACAAATGGAAATTTTCCATTTCTCAAGTTTGCTAAGAGGCAAGATTGTTACAATCAAAAGACTTCTCTGACATACTAACTAGCCACTTCTGGAATCAAGCCAAAATAGGGAGATTTTTATCTACACCTAAAACCAATAGTCCCTGACAGGGAACCAGAAAACTACAAATAGAAACACTCTGGGAATGGGCCAGTTTACACTGGCACTTATATTATCTGGCTGCAGCAAAAGGGGCAAACCAGACCATTCTGAAAATCAATCATTAGACACTTACTGTAGTTAGGTAGAACCAAAACTTCTATTATTATTTTCCTATTCCATGTGTATTTCTATAATAAACATAAATATTTTTTAAAAAAGATGTTGATGAGATTCCTTTACACAAGAAATATGATCTAGTGATCATTTGAAGTATCAAAAGGCAAAAACCACAAATGGATATCGATCCTATACCAGTGATGGCGAACCTTGGCACTCCAGATGTTCTTGGACTTCTGGGAATTGCATTCCAAGTGCCAAGGTTTGCCATCACTGGAGTTCCAGTTAGAACACTGGCGTTCCAATTAGAAAGCCCAAAGGAAGAAAACAGATTTTTGTCTGTCAATGTGAGGGAAAGGCTTCATGTTCTCGACCATGGCCCTCCAGAGGTTATTTGACTTCAATTTCCAGAAGCCCTGATCAGCAGGTGTGCAGACTTGGGCTTCTGGGAATTGAAGTTCAAGAACACCTAGAGTGCCAAGGTTGGCCATCACTGTCCTATACTGTTATGTGCTTGGTCTCTACCACAGGTGACCCTCATTTAGTGGCTCCTTGGCTTTTATATTTCTTTTCCTCAAGCTAATGACTCTCCTATTGCTTATGTGTTGACAGTAAGAGTTCGCAGCTACCACGTGCTGGTATTTTGAATCCTATCCTTTTGCCTTTAGCCCACTCACCATACAAATACTTATGCAACTTGTTAACTTGTCTAAAACTGAATTCAGATTTCAGCCAGTATGTAATAGGTTCCCTATCTTTGCTGCAGACCAAAGAGCAGCCACATCATTTGTTTTAAGCCTGAAAACAGCATACAGCATTCTTGGGCAAGTGTTATGGCCAACAAAGTCTTACACTAGATTTGTATTTATAGTAGGAATTGCTTTAACCAAGTCTCCAATCAGTTTTAACTTCTTACAAATACCCCAGTAGAACTTTTTACCTCAAAGCAGTTGTCAGGGGGATATTAAAATGATGATCATACTGTAGATTGCCACTTACTACCTTCGCCATGATGAGGAAAACCAACAACTCAATGGGCTAGATAGCACTGTGTACCAGGCCACCTAAGACCAGAAGCCAATCCTGGCTTATTTGATAATAGTTTCCCTTCTGGCATTCAACAGTACCCAGGGATCATAGCCAATGCCCCAGCACATTTACATAGTAACAGTTATTCTGATCCCTAGGATTATAGATATTTGAAAATGGGTTGGGAAATCGGGAAACTTGCAGAAACATTGGGCTGTCTTTCCCATTCCAGCACTAATTAAAAACCACAACCTAACTGTTCACCTGGCAAGCATCCTTCCCTCCTTCTTCATATCCAGCACAGATCATGCTATCCAAGATGGGCTTGGAACCATTCAAACCAGGTAGGGGCACATTGAACATCTGGTTGCATTGTTCAGCACTTATGAGGGAGACTTCTACCTCCTGTAGTATCTTAGGAGAAGGAAGTGGCTCTAAGAAGAAAAGAGAGCGGAGCATATGTTGTACATTGAAACGCAGTGAGTGAATTGTGCCTCTACAAGCAGAGCTCATCTCATAAAAACCAAGTAAGGAAAAGATAATTGCAAATCTGAAGTGTTTATAGACACATTTTATCCTCTAGAAAATCACTCAGAAGCAGTTCCCTTGGAGTTCAGTGGTTGGGCGTTCTCAGGTGACAGGGAATACAGGTATAACCTTAACATGAAGCATTTATATCCCACTTAATCCTTCTGTTCCAAGGATAGATGAACCAATTTCTGACCCAAAAGCTGAACTCTAATTTGAGAAGGGTCATACTTGACAGTGAACAAGGTCAAAAGTATGGCCAAAGAAAAGAGGTTGAGATTAGCTACAATTTGCCCTCAGAGTAACAACCCTCCAGGCATGCAAACCCATCCTAGTCTGCAAACCAGAGGTCCTGTCCCATGCTGGGTTACCAATCACAGCTGATTTTCAGTGGAAATGTCCTCGGGCTTGAAAAAGTAAGGGCATATGATACCTTTATTATATCACTCAAATGTTTTTTAAAAATGTTAGCTTTCAGCATATACCAGTCTTCATTAGATTGCACCAATATATCATGGACAGTGCAGTGGCTCAGTGGTTAATAAGCTCGCCTTGTTTGCTCGAAGAACTCCACTCAGCAGTTCGAGACCTGAGTACTGCATGATGGAATGAGTGCCCGTCTCTGTCCCAGATCCTGCCAACCTAGCAGTTCAAAAGCAAGAAATTACAAGTAGATAAATAGGGACCACTTCAGTGGCGAAAGATCTTGGGGACATGAAATGAGCCTCATTAGGGCATCCCCTGAGTGGAGTTTCTCCAGCAAAAATCCTTTCCACCCAGAATAATTTCTGACATGAAACTATTATTTATTAATGTACAAAAAGACACAGTAAAGTCCCAAAGATCATGGCAGAGGTCCGTGCCAGGTCTGTTGCTTTAAAAATCACTTACAAAAACACAGGCTGAAAACACATGTAAGGAATGTATGTTTTAAATTGCACCCCTTGGTTGGATTCTCTCCCTCAAGTCATCAATGAATCTGCACTAGCCACAATATATTGGTGCACTGGCGGATGACGTCTGGTGTATGTCAAAAGCTAGCCGTTTTTAAATTCTTTTTAGTGGTCTAACAAAAGTATCACCTGCCCTTGGCTTTGTATTTCTAAAGACCACCTGATCTTATTGTAGGGTTCCACCCCCACCCCCATGATGCAGTGGATCAGCTACAGTAAGGTTGTCCTTGCTCGAAAGCCAGTCGTATCCGACTCTAGGGTTCAGTGCTCATTTCTGTTTAGAGCCAAAGAGCTGTCTGTGTCTGCAGATGTTCCTGTGAACATGTGGCAGACATGACTAAACACTGTTTACCTTCCCACCAAAGTGGTACCTATTTATCTACTTGCAATTTCTTGCTTTCAACCTGTTAGGTTGGCAGGAAATGGGCCAGAGACAGGAGCACACTCCATCATGCAGTACCCAGGAATCGGATTCTGATCTTCTGGTCTGTGAGTTCAGAGTCTTAACCACATGAGCCACTGCAATCCTTTTCAGCTACGATACTGCAGTCAAAAACTCTGCTCATTATCTGAGTTCGATCCCAATAAGCTGCCCTGAGTGGGCAGTGAACAAGTCAAAAAATTAAAATTTAATTAAATTAATAGGGTTCAGGTTGACTCAGCCTTCCATACTTCTGAGGTCAGTAAAATGAGTACCTAGTGTGTGTGTGTGTGGGGGGGGGGGCAGAGAATTGTAGTTTATATATTTACTATATAAACCACTCATAAAGTGCTTTATGGGGTTGGTATTTAAGCTACTTTTTTCCTTCTTCATTTGTTTGGTTTTCTTGACTTTAAAGAGTGTCTTATCTCGGATACCAAATCAGTGATTAAATGCAGGGGGAAAAGCTCAGCAAGGCACAGAAGGAATCCCTATGGGTGGATTAGGCCCAGTGGTGGGCTCCAAAAAAGTTTACTACCACGCTGTGAGCGTGGTATGTAGGGGATGGCCATGGGGGAGAGCCCTGCATTGCACCCAAATTATTGTTATTATGTTCAGTCGCACAGTCGATTCCGACCCTTTGCGACCCTATGGACCATCGTTCTCCAGGCGCCTCTGTCCTCCACCATCCCCCTCAGTCCTCCCAGTTCTGTGCCCATTGTGTCTACAATACCATCTATCCATCTCATCCTTGGCCTCCCCCTTCTTCTTTTGCCCTCCACCTTTCCCAACATCACGGCCTTCTCAAGTGAATCCTCCCTTCTCATTTGATGCCCAAAGTACTTTAGCCTCATCTTTACTATTTGACCTTCCAATGAGCAGTCAGTGTTGATTTCTTCTAAGATTGACCTATTTGTTCTCCTCGCTGTCCAAGGTACCCTCAAAACTCTCCTCCAACACCACATTTCAAAGGCATCTATTCTTCTGCGTTCAGCTTTCCTAATTGTCCAGCTCTCACATCCGTACATTACCACTGGGAATACCATTGCTTTGACTATTCTAATTTTTGTTTTCAAGGTGATGTCTCTGCTTTTCACTATGTTCCCCAGGTTTCTCATGGCTTGTCTCCCTAGAATCAGCCGCCTCTTTATTTCATGGCTGCAATCTCCATCTGCAGTGATCTTAGATCCTAAGAAAGTAAAATCTGTCACTGCTTCTACTTCTTCCCCGTCTATTTTCCAGGAACTGATCGGGCCTGTTGCCATTATCTTGGTTTTCTTGATATTGAGTCTCAAGCCAGCTTTTGCACTCTCCTCCTTCAGCCCAATCAAGAGATTCTTTAGGTCTTCCTCACTTTCTGCCATTAGGGTGGTGTCGTCTGCATATCTCAGATTGTTGATGTTTCTCCCAGCAATTTTGATCCCATATTGTGATTCCTCCATCCCTGCATTGCGCATTATGTGCTCTGTGTATAAGTTGAATAAGCAGGGTGACAGAATGCAGCCTTGTCTTACTCCTTTTCCTATTCCAAACCACTCGGTCATTCCGTGTTCTGTCCTAACTGTTGCTTCTTGGTTCATGTACAGATTTCTCAGGAGGCATATGAGGTGTTCTGGTATTCCCATCTCTTTAATCACTTGCCACATCTTGTTGTGATCCACACAATCAAATGCTTTAGTGTAGTCAATAAAGCAAAAATAAACTTGTTTCTGGTATTCCTTTGTTTTCTCCATGATCCAACGTATGTTGGCAATGTGGTCTCTAGTCCCCCTGCCTCTTCTGAAACCAGCCTGCACCTCTGGTAATTCTCTTTCCACATGCTGCTGAAGTCTATCCTGTATTATCTTGAGCATCACCTTGCTGGCGTGTGGGATGAGCGCAATTGTTCGATAGTTTGAACATTCTTTGGCGTTGCCCTTTTTTGGGATTGGAACATATACTGATCTTTTCCAGTCCTGTGGCCACTGTTTTGTTTTCCAAATCTGCTGGCATATTGAATGCAGTAATTTGATGCCATCATCTTTTAGAGCTTTGAAAAATTCAACTGGGATACCATCATCTCCACTAGCTTTGTTGTTTGCAGTGCTCTTTAGGGCCTTTCTGACTTCACTCTCCAGGATGTCTGGCTCAGGTTCAATTTCTTCATCATTGTGACTATCAGGAGTGTTGAGTTCCTTTTTGTAGAGTTCCTCTGTGTACTCTTTCCATCTTTTCTTAATCTCTTCTGCATCAGCTAGCTCCTTTCCGTCTTTGTCCCTTATCATGGTCATTTTTGCTTTAAATGTTCCCTTGATTTCCCGGATTTTTTTGAAAAGATCTCTGGTTCTGCCTTTTTTGTTGTTTTCTTCCATTTCTTTGCACTGTTCTTTTAGATAGTTTTCCTTATCTCTCCTTGCTTTTCTTTGAAATTCTGTGTTCAGATGATTGTATTTTTTCCTTTCTCCTTTGACTTTTGCGTTCCTTCTTTCCTCTGCTATTTTAAGAGCCTCATCAGACAACCACTTTGCTTTCTTACTCTTCTTTTCTTTTGGTATGGTTTTCTTTGCTGCTTCCTGCATGATGTCCCTCATCTCTGTCCATAATTCTTCTGGCACTCTATCTATTGAGTCTAAGCCATTGAATCTGTTCATCACCTCCACCGTGTATTCTTTAGGGATGCTGTCTAGGTGATATCTGTCTGGTCTCTTTGTTTTCCCTATTTTCTTTAGTCTAAGCCTGAATTTTGCAATCAGTAGGTTGTGATCTGAGCCACAATCTGCTCCAGGTCTTGTTTTTGCTGACTGTATGGAGGTTCTCCATCTTTGGCTGCAGAGTATGTAGTCAATCTGGTTTCGGTGTTGGCCATCTGGTGATGTCCATGTGTAAAGTCGCCTCTTGTGTTGCTGGAAGAGGGTGTTTGCTATGACCAGTGCGTTCTCTTGGCAGAACTCTATCAATCTTTGTCCTGCTTCATTCTGTGTTCCAAGACCGAACCTGCCTGTTATTCCCTCCACTTTTTGATTGCCTACTTTGGCATTCCAGTCTCCTAGAATAATTTGAACATCATTTCTTGGTGTTTGTTCTATGAGGTGTTGTAAGTCCTCATAGAACTGGTCCACTGTGGCTTCATCTGCACCCGTGGTTGGTGCGTATATTTGGATCACAGTAACATTGAAGGGTTTGCCCTGAATTCTTACTGACATCATTCTGTCATTTTTGAGGTTGTATCCCATTACTGCTCTTCTCACTCTTTTATTGACAATTATGGCTACTCCATGTCTTCTAAAGTTTTCTTGTCCACAGTAGTAGATGTGATGGTTTCCAGAGCTGAATTCGCCCATCCCTGTCCATTTGAGCTCACTGATTCCCAAGATGTCAATGCTTATTCTTTCCATCTCATTTTTTACCACTTCCAGTTTACCTTGGTTCATTGATCTCACATTCCATGTCCCTATACAGTATTGCTCCTTACAACATTGCATTTCCCCTCCCCCTTTCCTGTCCATCCCCTTTCTCCCCTCTGAGGTGTTAAGCATCCTGTATCACCTAGCCTGCCCTTTTGTTTTGCCTTTTGTTTTGGTCCATAGGGTTCTCTTGGCAAGCTTTGTGGCGTGGTTTGCCGGTTTCTACGCCATTTTTTTCCTCGCATCATACATCATATCACAGTTTTAAAAGTTTAGAACAGTTTACACTACATATTGTCATGCATAATTATCACACTCTAAAACACAGTCTCTATGTTACTTGCTATATTAAGTCAGTATGAAGTCTCTATGTCAGTCGCTATATTAATTCAGCTACATTTTTCACATCAGCTACTTATCCTTGTGTCCTCACTCCCCAGGTGGGGTTGTTGTCTCTGGGTCCCTTGCTCCAGGGGCATCGCAGTGGCGGGCAGTGGATGTTTTCCCTGTGTCTCAGCTGTTCCTCTTCCTCTGCCTCTGGCTGCAGTGGTGGATGGTGACCTTCTCCCTCCCAGGCCTCTGGATGGTTTCTGGGCAGTTGGGGCCCGGTCTTTCTCTGCCTCTTTCTTCCTTGCACCCAGGTTTTAGGATGGGGTGGAAGGGAGGGGCCGATTCTTCACTCACCTCCCTCCAAGGCTTCTGGATGGTTTCTGGGCAGTTGGGGCCTGGTCTTTCTCTGCCTCTTTCTTCCTTGCACCCAGGTTTTAGGATGGGGTGGAAGGGAGGGGCCGATTCTTCACTCACCTCCCTCCAAGGCTTCTGGATGGTGACTGGGCAGTTGGGGCCTGGTCTTTCTCTGCCTCTTTCTTCCTTGCACCCAGGTTTCAGGATGGGGTGGAAGGGAGGGGCCGATTCTTCACTCACCTCCCTCCAAGGCTTCTGGATGGTGACTGGGCAGTTGGGGCCTGGTCTTTCTCTGCCTCTTTCTTCCTTACACCCAGGTTTCAGGATTGGGTGGAAGGGAGGGGCCGATTCTTCACTCACCTCCCTCCAAGGCTTCTGGATGGTGACTGGGCAGTTGGGGCCTGGTCTTTCTCTGCCTCTTTCTTCCTTACACCCAGGTTTCAGGATTGGGTGGAAGGGAGGGGCCGATTCTTCACTCACCTCCCTCCAAGGCTTCTGGATGGTGACTGGGCAGTTGGGGCCTGGTCTTTCTCTGCCTCTTTCTTCCTTGCACCCAGGTTTCAGGATGGGGTGGAAGGGAGGGGCCGATTCTTCACTCACCTCCCTCCAAGGCTTCTGGATGGTGACTGGGCAGTTGGGGCCTGGTCTTTCTCTGCCTCTTTCTTCCTTGCACCCAGGTTTCAGGATGGGGTGGAAGGGAGGGGCCGATTCTTCACTCACCTCCCTCCAAGGCTTCTGGATGGTGACTGGGCAGTTGGGGCCTGGTCTTTCTCTGCCTCTTTCTTCCTTACACCCAGGTTTCAGGATTGGGTGGAAGGGAGGGGCCGATTCTTCACTCACCTCCCTCCAAGGCTTCTGGATGGTGACTGGGCAGTTGGAGCCTGGTCTTTCTCTGCCTCTTTCTTCCTTGCACCCAGGTTTTAGGATGGGGTGGAAGGGAGGGGCCGATTCTTCACTCACCTCCCTCCAAGGCTTCTGGATGGTGACTGGGCAGTTGGGGCCTGGTCTTTCTCTGCCTCTTTCTTCCTTGCACCCAGGTTTTAGGATGGGGTGGAAGGGAGGGGCCGATTCTTCACTCACCTCCCTCCAAGGCTTCTGGATGGTGACTGGGCAGTTGGGGCCTGGTCTTTCTCTGCCTCTTTCTTCCTTGTACCCAGGTTTTAGGATGGGGTGGAAGGGAGGGGCCGATTCTTCACTCACCTCCCTCCAAGGCTTCTGGATGGTGACTGGGCAGTTGGGGCCTGGTCTTTCTCTGCCTCTTTCTTCCTTGCACCCAGGTTTTAGGATGGGGTGGAAGGATACTGGATACAGTTACAACTTCGGTTCGAGTCACTGGTGGAGCCCTTCTCCCAAGAACGAGGAAGCGTTTAATTTAGGCAAAAATTAAACTTGGTTTATTGAAAAGGGGTTTAAGCGTCACTGGCCTGGTGCCGGGAAAAGCCCTAGTCTCAACCTTTTTGCCTATTAAAGTCCCTTAAGTGAGCAGCTCTTTTTGGTTCCGATGTCTTGCGTGCAAATGTGCTGAGAGCGCTCCTGACATTTCCTATCCAAATTAGGACTACTTTATTTCAAAACTTGGATGGGTTGGGCCAGCCAGAATTTCTGCTACTGGTTCTGGTGTACTGGTGCAAACCTGCTCATGCCCACCACTGATTAGGGCCTGCCAATTTCCCTCCTTTGTACTTTTTCTTTCTTTAGAAAAGTCTAGTTTGCTCCAAGCCTTGCTTGAAGCTATTTACAAGACATTCTTATATAAATAAAATCAACTCTTTTTTTGGTATGGAAATTTTGAACTTCCAAATGTTTGCTGGATTCCTTTAGATCAGGGGTTCCCAAACTAAGTCCCATGGGCTGGATCCAGCCCATGGCACCATTTCATGTGGCCCACCCCACCCCCTCCAAGGGCATTCAAGAAACAAAATTGCCAACCCTTTGAATGCGTTGGGACAAAATGGCCGTCCCATCATGCAGGCCGGCCAAAATGGCCACCTGGTCCTCGAAGCTGACTGAGAGAGCGTTACCCAGCCCCCGGCTTGAAAAGGTTGGGAACCCCTGCTTTAGATCTTTCTCAGTTTAATTTCAGGTTGATGGCCATCCCATTGCCCCTTCAGGTGCTCACCTCCATATCTGATGTTTCCCCATCCGGTCACCCAGCATGACAAGCCATCAGGGAATTCTGTAGACGAATGAGGAAGACACACAGGGAGGATGTATGGGGTGTATTTTAGCGGCCTTTGAAGCCTCAACAAGGCAATGTCTCCTCTTGCCCCAGCCCCTCTAAATTCGATGTTGCGAATAATTTGGACGACAGGGATAGTCTGTGTACTGGAGGTCAGATTTCCCAACTGGTGCTGCCCAAACGTTGCAGTGATGTCTGAAAGAGGGTTCTGCCTGGGATACAAAAGGGAAACAAGCATGTTCATAGCAGGAGGGTTCAAGTGGCCTCTTGCATCTCTTGAATCCTAAATGTATTATTTTAATTTTTAAAAAATTGGAGTAGCATGGGATATGGAAGTGTATGCAGATCTTCAAGTTCCATTGATGAAGATGTGGAAGGGGGAAAGATGTCCAGAGTTTGCCTAGGTCACCCTTGCTCGAAAGCCAGTCATATCCGACTCTAGGGGATGGTGCTCATCTCTGTTTACAGTCAAAGAGCCATCACTGTCTGCATCCACAGATGTTTCCATGGTCATGTGGCAGGCATGACTAGACACCGGAGTGCATAGAATGCTGTTACCTTGGCATCGAAGCGGTACCTACTGTATTTATCTACTTGCAATGTCTTGCTTTCAAACTGCTAGGTTGACAGGAGCTGGAATAGGGATGGGAGCTCATTCTGTCGTGCAACACTTGGGTCTCAAACTGCTGACCTGCCAACCTTCTAGTCGTCACATTTGGTGTCCTAACCACTAAGTCACCCAAGTCGCACAGTTTGCCAACCTTTACTCTAAAAAGAAAGCCATCCCAACCACTGCAAACAGCATTGCACATCTTTTAAACAGATACCTTGAATTTTTTAAAAATATATATACATCAAGAC
The DNA here is from genome assembly GCA_035047305.1 of Bradypodion pumilum. Classification (NCBI taxonomy): domain Eukaryota; kingdom Metazoa; phylum Chordata; class Lepidosauria; order Squamata; family Chamaeleonidae; genus Bradypodion; species Bradypodion pumilum. Next base: position 29,543,109 of record JAWDJD010000008.1, read on the forward strand.
AGCTGCAGCTTTGTAGATACTCACTTAAAGCAATGAGCCGCCGACAATACCCACTGTTCTGACACCAGGGATCCACCACAGAAATGCTGCTTCTTCCATTGGACACTGACCTGCCATGGCCAGGCTCCAGTCTTTGAAGGTTGACCACCCACAATTCGAGAAGACAACATTGGCTGACCACAGACTGAGGGGAAAATTAACAATAGGGAGAGACATTAAAACACAGCAACAATTTATCAGATCATACTGATTACTTGTTTCCGTTTCACAGCAAAGGCGATTGTCATGCGTTTCAGCTCATAAGAACAAAAATAGGGCATGATCAGATAGGCTAAGGGCTCCCAACCTAAGGCACATGGGCCAGATCCGGCCTGTGGCACCATTTCATGTGCCCCCCCTCCAAGGGTATTCAAGAAACAAAATGGCCACCCCTTTGAAGCTGTTGGGACAAAAATGGCCACCCCATCATGCAGGCAAGGTAAAATGGCTGTCCACCCCTTGAAGCTGACTGAGAGAGTGTGACCCAGCCCTTGGCTTGAAAAGGTTGAGAACCCCTAAAATAGATACTATTTCATCCAGATTAGGAATACAGTAGTACCTCACTTAAAGAGCATAATGCGTTCCACGGTATTGCTCTTTAAGTGAGTTTGCTCTTTAAGCAAAACACCGTTGTAAGTGACCAACTGTGGTTTCGGGGGGAGGGGGGGATTGCAAACCCTGATCTAGTTGTTAAATGAGTTTTTGGTTGGTTTTAGTTGTTAAGCAAGGCGACCATTCAGAGAAAATTCTGCTCTTTAAGTGAACTAGTCTCTAAGCGAGGCATTCTTTATGTGAGGTTTTACTGTAGTTTGGCTTGCTCGTTTTCCTAATGACCACACAACATACATGCTATCACAAACCAGCCCAACCCTGTTTCATGCCTACACACAACTTTTGGGGTCCTTCTCAGGACCTGTCAACAAGAAGAAATGCTGTTGACTATAAAGACACACCTCCAGAGCTTACTTGGATGGCTTTCTTACCAGAAAATAAATCATCTGCTCCTAGAAAAAGATTCAGAAAAAGAAGAAAGAAAAAAAGAATTTTATTAGAAACTGGGGAGAGGAGCATAATAAATAGGGGGAAAATAACATTGTTACATTACTTTTGCAATGCTTCTGTTACTAAAAATATCACAACATGAAGGTTACGCAGTATCTAATTATTTCTAATCTCCGTTTAATTATTCATTTGCATGCAATCCAATTGATTCATCTTATTATGTCCTACTCACCCGGACTTTGGCCCCAAAGTATCATAACATAACATAACATGGAACTCAAGATTGCTATCTAAAATCATAATTGACCATCATTTCAGGCAATAATAATAATAATAATAATAATAATAATAATAATAATAATAATAATAATAATAATAATAATAATAATAATAATAATAATAATAATAATTATTATTATTATTATTATTATTATTATTATTATTATTATTATTATTATTATTATTATTATTATTATTATTATTATTATTATTATTATTATTATTATTATTATTATTATTATTATTCCTAAAACACAGACTCACAGAGTTGGAATGAAGGTTTGAGATCATCTTGTCCAATTTCTCTTAAATGAGGGATCTGTAGGGTCCGGGTCTGTTTGGCCAGGTTATCCTGCTATGTTAATAGAGTAGACCATATTGCCAGTGACAGGTGGTGGTTAACTAACCTGACAACCCTGAGAACTAATGGCCTTAGGTGCCGAAGTCCACAGGGAAGGGTGATGGTCCCCAAGTGGATTAAATCCCACTTGAATCCATCTTGATGGAGGGCAGCAGCTTCATCAATACTGGTCTGAGGCTGATGAGGACTCTGCGTGCCCAAAGGGCTCAGGACCAGAAAGTGACTCGCAGAACTGGATCAGTGTTACAGGGGTCATGCTGCAATGTGGAAGGCAAATGAAAGGCCACTGCATTACATTTTCAGGACAGTCTTCATGGCTGATCACCATGATGATTGCCTATTTTCAGATTCGGATATGGCAGAAGAAGAAGTAGGGTCAGGATACAATTCTGACATCTCTGACAAACAAGTTATCCAGCATTTTTAAGTAACTCCAGGGTGACCTCTGAAGAATTTTCTGACTGCATGTAAATTACAACATTTAGTGAAGTTTAGCAGAAAGGTTAGAATTAAGGTTAGGGTAAGGGTCACTTATCTTGTATTTCCTGCACAGTGGTGGGCATCAGCAGGTTCACACCAGTCCGCCAGAACCAGTAGCAGAAATTCTGGCTGGCCCTGCCCATCCAAGTTTTGAAATAAAGTAGTCCTAATTCATGCAACGCAGGGCTTTCCCCCTGACCACGCTCACCATACCACGCCCACAGTGTGGTAGTATTTTTTTTTTGAGCCCACCACTGTTCCTGCACCCTCAGACAATTTCAAGCCATCTCTTTACATTCACAGAGACGACATGTTCCTGCCCAGACACCAGCATAGAAAAAAGACAATAAGGACAACTCATGCAGAGGCACGGAGTGTGAAGTTCACTTTAAAACTTCTTCATGAGAAAAAGGTGGATTGCTTTGACATAGAAACGAACTGGCAGGGGGCAGCCTTGAGCATAGATTCACACTGGGAGATTGGTACTTTACAAATTTCTCTACAAGGTTCAATCTGCTGCACACAAGCTATGTGACTATAGGGCTTCCATGTGATCTGGGGCAAAAAAGAGCAGTCTTTCCCCTAAAACAAGCTGAAGAGTCAAGCTGTGCATTTCCTCAATGCCAATGAAAGGCATAAAATTGTCAATAACACTGGTGGAGGCCACTAGAATGGCCAGAACAAAAACCTTGACCAGAACAAAAACCTTACATCTTCCTTGACACCTGGAGTGGAGGAGGAGAGGGAGAGGAAAGGTAAAGGTCACCCTTGCTCGAAAACTAGTTGTATCTGACTCTAAGGTTCAGTGCTCATCTCTATTTATAGCCAAAGAGCCAGCACTGTCTACATCTGCAGACATTTCCGTGGACATGTGGCAGGCATGCCTAGACACCAGAATGCATGAAACACTGTTTGCCTTCCCACTGAAGTGGTCCCTATTTATCTACTTGCGATTTCTTGCTTTCAAACTGCTAGGCTGGCAGGAACTAGGACAGAGACGGGAGCTCATGCCATCATGCAGTACTTGGGGTATCAAACTGCTGACCTACCACCTTCCAGTGGGCGTCTTAACACAAGAGTTCTCAACCTTTTTAAGCCTGGGGTCGGGTCACACTCCCTCAGACAGCTTCAGGGGTCAGACTGCCATTTTGCCCTTCCTCCACCACATGGAGGCATGTGGTGGAGACAGTGGGGGCCACATGAAATGGTGCTGTGGGCCACATCCAGCCCACAGGCTGCAGGTTGAGAATCCCTGTCTTAACCACTTGAGCCACTGCAAGGAGAAGAAAAAGGGGGAGAGGAGAGGAAAAGGAGTTTGCATTTATTTTATGAGAAGGAAGCAGACAAAAATTATTTGGATTTTTTTGCCTCTGATCTAAACTGCCCTGGCAAGTATCCATACTAAAACTCACAAGAAATAATAGTTCAGGATAAGATCCGCTCACATTTTGGGCTGCTTGTGGCTTGATCTGATGTGAGCTATTTCCCCAGTGATTACATGATGTATTTGAGATCGCAAGTCAACCTGACCCAATCTGTGCCCAAGTGGGTCCAGCAGTCGGGTGATTCTTTTTTGGAGCATGGCTGGAGTGATTCTTGAAGGACATAATCACTCCCAACAAAGCAACTCTTTGTGGTGCTATCAGACAAAAATCAAGATTTTAAGATCAGCCAAATATTTCTTAATATTTCAAAAATGATGCTAATTTCTTAAATAGAAGAAAAGTTGCATTTTAAAGATAAGTATGGACACAAATCCTCAAAAATCTCATATTCATTCAGCACAGTGAAACACCAAGCAGCTGAACGGAGAGAAAAACTATTCAACGTGGAGAATCCTTGAGTTTTTGCAAGATATTTTGATTTCTATATCTACCCCTCAGGCTCCCCCCCATAATAAAGATTTTGATGTGAATGAATTGGCTTCAATATGATCACTGTCAGGTTAAACCAACCACAGGCCACCACACTGATAATGAAAACTGAGTGCCATACACCAAGTGGGGGTGGCCAACCTTAGTGTTCTAGGTGTTCTTGAATTTCAATCCCCCCCCCGCCCTGATTAGCAGGTGTGCTGACTTGGGCTTCTGGTAACTGAAATCCAAGAACACCAAGGTTGGCCACCCCTGCACCAAGGCATATTTTGGTTTATATACCTTTAATTATAAAGGCGGGTATCATTTTTGTTTTTTGTTGCTATTTATAATTTATTATTATTATTATTATTTATGTCTGGTTTTCTGTTGTAAAGGTTTTCTAATATCTTGTAAGCCGCCCTGAGTGGGATATCACAGATGGGCAAGATATAAATGTAATAAATAAATGACTAAAATATAATAAATAATCACCTAGCAGTGGAATGAATATCAACAGCAGTACTTCTTCCCCTGAAGGTGCTTGTCACTTTTTCAGGCATACACACACATCCTGTGCAAACTAATTTTCCGAGCCAATACTTCTTCAGGTCAATGGTAGATAAGGGTGAGTAGGGCTTGATTTATGATTTAGAGCTTTAGCAGCACATGGAGAGAGAACTACCAGAAGTGCAGACTGGGTTCCGAAGAGGCAGTGGGACTACAGACCAAATTGCCAACATACGTTGGATCATGGAGAAAACAAAGGAATACCAGAAACAAATCTATTTCTGTTTCATTCACTACACCAAGGACTGTGTGGACCACAATAAAATGTGCCAAGTAATTAAAGAGATGGGAATACCAGAACACCTTATATGTCTCATGTGAGAAATCTGTACATGAGTCAAGAAGCAACAGTTATGACAGGATATGACAGGATATGGAATGACGGAGTGGTTTGGAATAGGAGAAGGGGTAAGACAAGGCTGCATTTTATCACCCTGCTTATTTAACTTATAAACAGAGCACATAATGCACAATGCAGGGATTGATGAATCACAAGTTGGAATTAGAACTGCTGGGAGAAACATGAACAATTTGAGATATGCAGATGATACTACCCTAATGACAGAAAGTGAAGAAGACCTAAAGAAGCTCTTGCTTATATTGAAAAGAAGAGAGTGCAAAAGCTGGCTTGAGACTCAACATCAAGAAAACCAAGATAATGGCAACTGGCCCTATCACTCCCTGGAAAATAGATGGGGAAGAAGTGGAAGCAGTGACAGACTTTACATTCTTAGGATCCAAGATCACTGCAGATGGTGACTGCAGCCATGAAATAAAAAGGCGACTGATGCTTGGGAGACAAACTATGAGAAACTTGGAGGACATAGTTAAAAGTAGAGACATCACCTTGCAAACAAAAATCCACATAGTCAAAGCAATGGTATTCCTGGTAGTAATGTATGGTTGTGAGAACTGGACTATAAGGAAAGATGAGTGCAGAAGAATAGATGACTTTGAATTGTGGTATTGGAGGATTACCCTGAACAGCAAGGAGAACAAATAGGTCGATCTTAAAAATAAAATAAAAAACCAATCCTGACTGCTCCTTGGAAGGCCAAATATTTGAAGATGTAGCTAAAGTACTTCAGACATCAAATGAGAAGAGAGGACTCCCTTGAGAAAGCCTTGATGCTGGGAAAGGTTGAGGACAAAAGAAGAAGGGGGCGACAGAGAATGAGATGGCTAGATAGATAGATAAATCTTTATTGTCATTGTCCTTCACAGAACAACGAGATTGAAAAATCCACTTAGCGACCCAACAAAACCTAAACAAAATACAACTATACAAAATTATCAACATACTCCCACCCGACATATACACATTTAACCCCTAAAAAGCTCTAAAAATCTAAGACTCTAAAAACTCTAAAAACTATTTTATATACAAAAGTTCCTTCATAAACTGTATTTCATTGCATTCTTAGCCAGAACCGCTTTTGGGTAGAAACTATTTCTCAGGCGGCTGGTCCTGGTCTTTATGACCCTATACCTTCTTCTAGAAGGAAGAAGCTGAAAGAGATCATTTCCGGGGTGCGTACTATCCTGCACAATCTTTACAGCTTTCTTATAACACCTGGCAGCATAGATTTGATCTAGAGTGGGAAGAGTATGCCCGATTATCCTCTCCACAGTCTTTACAACCCTGGACAGCATTGTTCTTTCCCTAGCTGTACAACTCCCAAACCATACACACAGACCATAGGTTAACACACTCTCTATGGTACAGTGGTAGAATGCCAACAGCAGGTCCTTTGAAAGATTGTTGGTATTGTTGATGCAATGGGCACAGAGCTGAGCAGGTTGAGAAGAATGGTGGAAGACAGGGGTGCCTGGCGTGTGATGGTCTATGGGGTCGCAAAGGGTTGGACTCAACTATGCAACTGAACAACAACAAATTTTTAAAGTGTGATTTTCCAGTTATTTTAACCTAGCTGTTAGAATACTGTATTGACTAATTGAAATAATCTCAAAATCTGCCAAGTAATCTGTCAATGAACTAATAATGCTCTTTATGAGAAAACTATGGCATCTCTTAAGGTCACAGGGGAACTTCACAGTTCATCAAAATCAAACATCTCACTCATGCAGAGACTATTTTTATACTCACTGTTCATCCAGAGCAGCATCAAAAGCAGCAATAAGATGGCCACCACTTTTCCTGCCATGACCTCAACTTCCTCACTCTTGTTAAACAACCTCAGTCATACAGAAGGACCAGCCATGCATAGGCACAGAGCCAAGATCATAAAACCATCCAAGAAGTGGATGTCATCTTTTTTAAAAATAAATAAATAATGGAACCGTTGTTCCCTCAAAAATAGAGTGGGAAACTCAGAATCCCATTCACAGTGAGGTAATAAACCCCCACAATGACATATTCCCTAGTTCCCTAAACATTTAAATTCAAATTGATGGCAAGAGGTGATACCTCAGCATTATCCTTCTTTTCTCCTTGCTCTAACCCACTCACCAACTCAGAAAAATCTTAGCGCTCTCAAATTAACCCAATAATTAATCACACTCTAAATCTCTTTCTCAAAATTCAGAGCTGCTAGATTCTGGCCTTTAGAATCATTACATAGCCTTATCTTGCCACAACCCCAGCTGTCCTGCACTCAAGCCAGTCTACTCTAACCCATTCCCTAGACCTCTCCTGAAAAGAATGGGGATAAACCTCCTATCTTTGTTTTTTACCATATCCCATACAATCTACTGCAATGTGAGTTCTTGTAGCTACACAGAAAATCCTGAAGCACCACCCCTTCTCCCTATTCCCTTCTTTAACCCACAAAACCCCACAGTTCTTTGACTTTCTCCCATGTAAATGCCACTTCATAAAGACTCTCTGCAGATGCCTTCTCACCTTGGATTCTCCTCTACTTGTCACTAAGAAGCTCAGGATGACCCCTTAATGCTCAAAGTTGGAAGCAATACAAAAAAGTAACAATGAATTACAAAAGAAGGTTGTGTGCACACACACATAAATGGCTATGAATTAATGGGAGGGAGTAGGGTTGGGAACCAGAAGAAAATTTGGAACAGCCTGAGGGTCTTGGTGGGTTCCCATTTTGAGATTTATGGGTGGAATGGGGAGGGGAGACCTTAATATAACCTGTGTGTATACATATTTATGAGGCCAAGCTGCTAAACTGTGTGACCAGAGTGGTATACGTAACCATTTTGGCATCTTATATCATAAACCAGTTCTTTCCAGTCCAATCCCTTTTCCTTGTATAAACATTAAACAACCCAGATTTAGAATAACACTAAGGCTTCTGCTGGTTAGTAATCATTAAAAAGCTACCGAGGAAGAATAAGGTTCGCAAAACATACTTTCAGAAAAACAGTGCAAAAGTCTTAGGCAACCAGCAGCTGGTTTGAGGGAAATTCAATGAGTGATTTTCAGGGCCATAATTTGGATTGCCGTCGTTGTTGGCTGCAACTCGTATCTGAGAATGCATTTTTTTTTCTGAAGCAGTAAATATGCCATTGGTATGAATTTGTTTAAGGTGGATCCCAACTTGCCATGAAGTGACCCACACACTATGATCATGGAGTCAACTCATGCAGCAAATATGAAATGAGACATGCAGGATTTAACACCGGGACTGCAAAGGACTGCCGCAGCCTTGAGGATATGGACAAGGTGCATCTTCACAGCCAGTCCATCTGGCATGGCCTCTTCCGCCTCCATGACCGTTGGGAATCAGAGTTTCTCTGCTCATTTTACTGTTGGGCCCAATATAATGGTTTCCAGTGGTATTTCCTCCACTGAGGGGATCATCACCCCACCTAAAGGGACTCATCCGCCCATAGCCATTGGCCACCCAACACTTGGCTCAACATTCGGTGTTCAGTCGCTGGCTGCACGGTCTACTCCATTACCATAGCGGGATGTCCGGCCAGACATTCGGATATCCTAAATCCAAACTTTGCAAAACTTTGAGAGGGTTTTGAGGAGAAGCAACAGAAGACTCTCCAATTTTAGTGGGTCTAGGTGTCTTGAGTACTGAGTTATGACCCACAACACCCACTGAATTTTCTCCAAACCAGCTGGTGGCAGCCTAAGACTTTTGCAGAGAACTGTAATTTGATGCAAGACAGAGTCCATCTGACTTAACTCCCATGAAATTCAATTTAACAAAAAGTAAGTCAAACTATCTTGAGTAACAAATAAAAGAAAATATATCTCAGTGGTAGAGCAGGGGGAATGCAATCTCCAGCTGAAATGGGCAAAGTACATCTGCCCACGCCCAGTATATCAAACATGATAGATGGCTGCATGTTCAGAAATTAATTCCTGCCTGGAGAAACAAGCATTTAAATATGGCACAGTTACACTGCAATCAAAAATGCTTCTCACATTCTGAGTTTGAACCCAACAGGGTTAAGATTTACTCTGCCTTCTATCCTTCCAAGATTGGTAAAATGAGTACCCAGATTGTTGGGGACAAATTGTAGTTTGCATAATTATCTTGTGGACTTACCAGAGAATGCTTAGCTTTATGGGGTGAATATTAACAACAATTATCTATCTGAAGAAACGACCATGGAAAACATTCTTGCTCATAATTTCACCTGCCAGCCAGACCTTGGAAAAGTTACTTTCTTTGTTTAACTCCAAAAATCATCCAAGCACACTGGTTGGTGGATTCCAGTATTTTTATGAGATTTGTATCTACCAATAGCTAGGATAAGGACTACATTTTACTCTTTCTATTATCCAATGGTTCATCTTTGGGTCAAACTAGGTATTAGGGTAAGATGCATTCCTTATGATTCAACTATTTCCCCTTCCACAACAAAAACAAGACAACGCAGCAATCAATTCCTCAAAGATAAGACAACTCAGCAATAAGAACTGCAAAGCACCCTAAACCCAAAATATACTATTAAGGAAAATCTTATATGATATAGACATCTTTCTTCACGTGGGATACAATCTGTAAAAGAAAATAAAAGCAGGGGGGAATCACTGCATTTTGCAGTTTGACTCCCTTTTTCCTCTGGATAGATACAAGATCACCTGTTTGTGCCAATCTTTTCTAACTTCCCCAGAATTATGGAACTGATCAGAAAGTTTGTTTCAGGATTCAAGGTCCATATAAGGAAAATCACCACCCATGAATTCCTCAATAAATATCTGAGGGAAAATTTTCCAAATGAGATCATCAATTTATTAGCAATAGAAGTTAAACAAAGATTTTAGCTCACCTTTATCCAGCAAATTATTTCTTATCATTCTTTATTGAACCTCTGATACCAGTATACTGTACAGATTACCTCAGTGGTGTATTGTACATACATGTTGGAATTGATAGGAACTACAATAAGGAAGACCAGATGGCATTTAGTAAAATCCAGAATATTTGGCAGCAGTGGGAATGTAAAATGTGATTTTGCAAAAAGAGAATGAAGAAATAAAAAGTAATCTTATATGCATAAGAAGACAGCGGGATAAAATAAATAATACATTTCATGTCAGAAATTGCTCTGGGTTGATAGGATTTTTGCTGAAGAAACTCCGTTCAGAGGACACCTGAATGAGGCTCCTTTCATGTCCACAAGATCCATCATGCAGCACTCTGGTATCAAACCCTGACCTTCTAGTCTTCATGCTCAGCATCTTAACCACTAAGACACTGCAGTGCTGCTGACAGAGGGATGATAGTAGGAAAGAGAGATGGGGAAAACTGTTAGACTTACTTGCACTTCCATTCCGAATTTTAAGTTCTCATTTTTCCTTATTTAAAGCTGAAATGTGCACATATTAATAATCTCTTCCAAAACAAACTGAAATAGCGCTATACAAAGTTAAATTCTGCCCCGTCTGCCTTGACCAAATTCAACAGATGTATCTATTCCCAGAATGGATCCCGCTCCTGGACCGGGACTCCTTGCTCATGGTCACTAACGCTCTGATGACCTCCAGACTAGATTAGGGTTCTAGTCTCTACATGGGGCTGTCCTTGATGACCATTCGGAGACTACAGCTGGTCCAGAACGCGGCAGCCCGGGTGGTGATGGGGTGTGGGTGCTATGCCCATGGTGCACCACTGCTTTGGGAGCTGCACTGGTTGCCGGTCTGTCTCCGGGTACAATTCAAGGTGTTGGTTTTGACTTTTAAAGCCCTATATGGGTAGTGGGCCAGGATACCTAAGAGACCGCATCACCCTGAGGACATCTGTCCATCCAACCAGAGCGGACCGGAGGGGCTCTCTAATTGTTCCATCAGCCACAAGGAGAAGGACCTTCTCCGTGTCCGCCCCGGCCCTCTGGAACCTCCTGCCAACAGAATTATGTCTCCAGTCTGAATTGCTGCCTTTCAGAAAAAAACTTAAAACCTGGTTGGCGGGCCAAGTGTGGGGTGCAGGTGGAAGGATAACCTCCATTGGGTGGCTGATATATAAGAGAATGCCTTCCCCCATGGTCCCTTTGGTCCCTGCACCCTTTTTTAGGGGGTGGGTAGTTTTAAGTAATTTTAACCTGTTTTCATCTGGAATTGTTAACCACCCTGAGTCGGCCTCAGCCGAGTGGGCAGTATATAAATCTAACAATAAAATTAAAATTAAAAAATAAATTAAATATACCACATAGCTCTTGACAGATAAGGAACACCAGGTGTGTGTAATGTGGTTAATTTACAATTGAGATGGTTGAATACTCAGAAAGTGGATCTCCAGTTCCTCAAAATTTAACAGAAGTGGTTTTACAGTTCCTCAAAATTCTATAAGAATCATATTGGCATTCACAACAGCAGTGGATATAGCAGCAGGTGTCTTGCACCAGGAACAAAAACCAGTGAATTTGCTCCTTTTCCATGCTCTGCTGCCTGGCTGACCACTCCACCTAGCTTTATGGTTTGGGAGTTCAATTTCCCACTGGGCCTTCCAGGGGAAGAGCCAACCATATGTATTGACAATTATAGTCTTTATATCCACACAATGCTGGCTGGATATCTCTGTGAGTTTAGGTATATAGTTTCAGAGCCAGAGTTTGGGAGTTCGATTCCTCCCTGAGCCTTCCATGGGAAGAACCAAGCTGTATTGCCTTGGGCAAGGTACACTCCTGGGAGAAGGGAATGGTAACTGAATTCAGATAAGGAGCACCAGATGTGTATAATATGGGTAATTCACAATTGAGATGGTTGAATACTCAGAAGGTAGATCTCTGGAAAGGATCACCATAAACATGATGGCAAATAACTAATTATCCTTACAATCATCATAGCCATGGACTCCAGCCTGAGGCCAAAATAATAGGGTGTATTGTTGAAAGAAGATTTGAGTCTTATAAGGATAAGGAGCTGGCATAAGATTTAAATCAACCACATGCCAACCCCTTACTCTTGATAAGTCTCACAAGCCAGGTCTCAGAGAACCCATGTGATAATTCCCATTTCACCTCTATCAGGGCTGTAGCCAGTGAGTGTCACCCACCCTGAGTTAGCAGTTTGCCCACCCTCAAACTCCTGGCTGCTTATATATATAAAATTGTTGCCCATCCTGAAAAAATATTCACCCACCTACATCTAGAATCCTGGCTACGGCCCTGATCTCTACACGATGAAACTGGAGCTTTTATAAGAAATAAAATAAGTTTATAAATGTATTTTAAAAGTAATCTTTTTTCGCAGGATGTACTCAAGCTAATACATTTCTTTGGCATCTGACCCGTCCATTGAACATGATAGAATTTTCTCTTATTCAAAGGATAGCATGCCAGTTAATTGTTGTATGAGTCCTTGTTCACAACCTAGAAGATGACGGAATGCCTACATGACTTTGTGCTTTGTAAAGAATGACCATTACTGTGTCCATAACATTGGGCTTAGCTGTAGTATAAGGTAAAAGGAAAGTGCATTGGTTATTTTAGTCCATACATTCATTTACTAAATCTAACTGATAAGATTATATATTAAAAGTTACAACAAGGAAGTATCTTTTCAAAACAAGAGTTTAACTGCCAGAAGATCACAGACAGGGAGGCTGGATGGGCATCTCTTGGTAGAAAGTTTCAAAGTTTGAACCCAGTTCCTGTTTTGTCACTTTGGCAAAAAAAGAATGAAGACCTCTCTTGAAAATCTCTGATTGGTACAAAAAATGAAACTACATCCTAAAATACAGCTGAAATTGAACAATAGGCTGAAGCTAAATAAATTGTGGTAAATAACAGTTACTTTATCTCTATCCACAGTTCCATAAAGCAACTTCAAGGCAGTTTATACTTTATCAGTGTAAACTGAGCACTTGGAAGGGGAATGCCGCAGGCATGAAGAAACTAAGCAACAAGCATGGAAACTTCGTCAAACTCAACCAAGCCCCACACCATCTATTCAGTGTACTATGTGTGGTCACATGTTCCATGCCAGGATTGGTTTATGGAGTCACCAGAGACACATTCATCAGCTGAGAAAATGACTTCCAGGAAAGAATGTATGCTTGGATGCGAGTAGCAGCTGATGAAAAGTGTCACTTTTCCTTTTGAAGACAAGTTGTTTGATAATTTTATTAATTGAAATCACATGCATCAAGTCCATTCTGACTTATGGTAACCTTTTCAGGGTTTTCTAGGTAGAGAGAATTCAGAAGCTGTTTATCATTCACATCTTCTGAGAACATCTGTAACCCAAGACTACAGAGGCTGACTCTTATGTGAGGAGGCTCAGGAGGGAGTCAAACTCTCAGTCTTTGGCTCTCTGATGCCAGACACATAACTCAGTGAAGCTATCCACCCAGAAATGCATTTATTAAACCACTGAAATATCACAAACAGAAGCTAGCTTTCAAATTTTGCAGGACTCTTCATCAAGCCAACTATGACAGAGTTGTGTCCCAGAGTGGTGGGAGTGCAGAAGAAATGAAAATTTTGCATAAATCATGGCTAGGTGTAAGCGTAGGTTCCTCTGCTTGGGGCAAGTTCCACAATGGGTGCTGCAGAAGCAGTTATTCTACCAAAGCACACAAAAGCACACAGTAAACCCACTCACAGGAGTGACTGAAACAAAGAGCAGTCCCCATTGAATTCCAACCAATCCAGATGCTTTTACAGATTCAGGTCATTTGACAAATGGTAAAAGAAAAATTGTACTAAAGAGTACAATTAGCGGGGTAATTTGTTTTAATGGGGTTGTTCTTGTTTTAAGGGTTTTAAGATTGTATGCTGCCCAGAGTCTTTGTGAGTTGGGCGGCTATATAAATATGAATATAAATAAATAAAAATAAAATAAGGAGGAAATAGGCATGTTTATGAGTAGGTCAGTGATGAATCAAGGTAGATGTTGGATCTGGGATAGCTAAGAACCTCCCATTGCCCCACCATGTCAGTAATAGAGGAGGTAAAATATGTCAGTGAGGGAAATAATGCATTTATATTTCCTCTAGACTGAGGTGCCCAAACTTTTTGGGCCACGGACTGGTCACGTGATTCCTCTCACCAGAAGTTTAGTGTCTTGCACGGAAGACAAAGAAGGAGTTGCAGGAAGGACTAACACAGGTTTATTCATAAGCGGAAGTAAAACGCGGCCACACATGCACAAAACACTGCTATAAATGCACCCGTGGCTGTTGTAAATGCATTTATGACAGCCGCGGGCACATTGATGGCAGTGTTTTGCGCAGGCACAGGCATGCTTTACTTCTGTTTCTGGCAGCGACAATGGTGGCGAGGGCCAGATGATTCAGTGTTGGGGGCCATATCTGGCCTGCTGGCTGTAGTTTGGGCACCCCTGCTTTAGACACCTGCTTCCTAACAATCTGCCTTCTGCCCTCACATGCACAAACTTAGCAGGACTGGCCTGAATTTCCTAACCCCCTTTTTTCCTGTTCTGATAATATCATCCAACTTTGCTTTTAAGTACTGTATCTTTATCCTTCTCATCCAGATACATGTTTCATTTTCCCCTTGTTTCTCTGTTTTCTCAGTTTGTCCTCTATATTTTGTGTTTTGCAACATTCTGTCCTCAATTTATTTTAAAGCTCCATTACATGAATTGACCTAAAATTATAGACAATCCTATATATTTCCATTCAGAAATAAATTAATCTACTATTTTAATTCCTGGAAGAAATTAATTCTCACTAGACTCCTATATTCTTGACTTCTCAGATACAGATTAATTCCATTCAATATAATAATAATAATTTCATGTCAAAAATTATTCTGGGTTGAAAGGATTTTTGCTGAAGAAACTCCATTCGGGGGCGCCCAAATGAGGCTCCTTTAATGTCCCGAAGGTCTTTTCCCAATGAGAAAGCAAGGACACAAATTCATTAAAAAGATCTGAATGTGGTTACTGTGTGTGATTTTATGGAGCAATCAAAAGGAGGGGCAGATTTATTGGGACCATAATGCCACATAAATGAACCAATGACTAACTCTTCATCTTTCATCCCCGTTCCAAAGGACAAGAAATTATGTTCTCAAGTTCTGGTTTAGAACAAACAGTAGCAAGTCTTCTATATTATTTCTAACTAGTGGAAACCTTTCAGATGAGCAGGAGAATCGAAAGATGTCCAGGAGACCAGGATAATTAGCCAAGTCACACTTTCCCATGTTTCTTCTGCCACAGTTATTGATGATGGCAATTTACTGTAAATAATATCTATGCCAAACTCAGAAAGGAGGTCTTGCATAGTCACTGTATTTTGTCCTACAAAATTGTGCACCCCCCTCTCTTCCTTGGCCCCCACCCTACTGCTGTATAAGAGCAAAGTGGGAGGTTTTATAATTAATCAGCACTCCAGAAGGTTGTCTAGAACTGGAATAGGAAAAGATAAGAAGGGCAAGAGCTGAGCCTTTGAAGTTCATCAGATCCATTTTTACAATTTTTTCTGCGTTATCTATAAAATACCTGAGTACGTTTCTGTTTTCCCTCTCTCTTTCCTACAAGGGAAAACCCATATGTCAGGGATTCTCAACCTTTTTGAGCCATGGGCCAGGTCATGCTCCCTCAGACAGCTGAACGGGCCAGATTGATAGCTTTCCCTCTGCCGTAAACACTGCTGTAAAACGCCTCCGCGGCTGTCATAAATACCAGCAGCCATAAATATGGCCGTGGCTGTTTCTGCCACTTCTACTACTTACAGCAGCAGCGGCAGTGGGAATGAGGGTGATGGACCACATGAAATGGCACCACGGGCCATATATGGCCCATGGGCTGTAGGTTGAGAACCCCTGCCATACAGTGATGCACTGCAAAAAATTTACTACCTACTCTGTGGGCTGGGCCAAATCTGTGGGCGTGGCCAAACATCCTGCATTATGGGCTATGGAGATGGGCATGGCCTGGGGAATTTCCAATACCAGTTCTGCAGAACCTGACAGAACTTGCTGCAGTGCATCACTGCTGCCATATGTCTTTTGTACTCCTAATTTGACTGGTCAACTTGTTCTTCTAAGACCTCTAAAACCCACACAAAATGCTGCTTTGCCCATTGAAGGCAATATGGATATACTAATATTCTTCATTATATAGACAATTCACCAAATCTTTCTTTATTTGTATCAGAGTATTCCACAATCTAAAATTATGAACATAAACGAAATATAAATAAAATTCAAACAAATTAAAATGTATAAATGATTGGACTATTTTTGACCAAAAGCAGAGTACTTCATTATTTTATTTACTAAATCATATTTTTGCACACATAGTAGGGCATAAATTGCATGCCCATAAATGCTCATTGATAATATTTCTCCACATTCACAGGAAATGTGCCCTATATTTAGGTAGCCCCATTTGATCTAATTATTTGTTGATCTTCCAACTTTGCATTGAAATGGATTCCAAGTCAAATTATCTGATACTTTTTGTTTATTTATTTCATTTATATCTTGTATTTCTTCCCAAAATAATAATAATAATTTCATGTCAGAAATTATTCTGGGTTGAAAGGAATTTTGCTGGAGAAACACCACTCAGGGGACACCCAAATAAGGCTGCTTTCATGTCCCCAAGAGCTGGGACAGAGACAGGTACTCAATTCGTCATGCAGTACCAGGGTCTCAAATTGCCAACTTGCCAGCCTTCCAGCTAAGAAGGCGAGCTTCTTAACACTGGGCCACCACAGCCCCATTTCTTCCCATGAGCTCAAGGCAACATATGTGGCTCTCTTCTCCATAAAAAGAGATTTACACTTCTCTTTTATACCAGAATACTGCCGGACGGAGTAAGCTTCTGTCTCTGTCCCAGCTCCTGCCAACCTAGCAGTTTGAAAGCAAGAAATTGCAAGCAGATAAATAGGGACCACTTCAGTGGGAAGGTAAACAGCATTCCGTGTGCAGTTTCATGCATATCTAGTAATGCCTGCCACATGACCACAGAAACGTCTGCAGAAGCAGACAGCACTGGCTCTTCGGCTATGAAACAGAGATGAGCACTGAACCCTAGAGTCATATACGACTGGCTTTCGAGCAAGGGGGACCTTTACCTTTATACTACTGTACAACAATTTTTCCCAACCTTTGGTTTTTGGACTTCAATTCCCAGAAGTCTAAGTCAATTCCTGAAAGCACTGATCAGCAAATATACTGACTGAGAAACAAAATGCCACTCCTTTGAAGCTGTTTGGACAAAATGGCCACCCCATCATCAGGCCCTCAAAGTCGACTGAGAGAACGTGACTTGGCCCCCAGCTTGAAAAGGTTGGGAACCCCTGCACTAGAAGACTCTGGTAAGTCCTAAAATTGTTCAGGAGGTGGTGGGAGAACAAGAATTTGAAGTCAGATTATAATTGAGGCAGAATTCATGTGTAGCTATTAGAACTAGTGGTTCCCAACATGGAGAACAGGCCCCACAGGGGGATTTTAATTCCCAGAAGCCCAAGTCAGTACATTGGCTGATCAATGCTTTGGGCA
This sequence comes from Bradypodion pumilum, assembly GCA_035047305.1. Lineage (NCBI taxonomy): Eukaryota > Metazoa > Chordata > Lepidosauria > Squamata > Chamaeleonidae > Bradypodion > Bradypodion pumilum. The sequence goes on from JAWDJD010000008.1 coordinate 29,560,554, forward strand.
ATTGACTTAGGCTTCTGGGAATTGAAGTCCAAAAACCAAAGGTTGAGAAACACGGTACTATATCATGAAAATATCTTTTTAATTGATGTTTATCCTTGCCATATGGTTAAAAATAACTTCTAGAGGCAAAGGACAGAAAAACAAGATGGTATAACGTTACATAAATCTCATGCACACATGCAGTATACACAGGTTATCAAAGATCCATGTCCATCTGAACCTTTTGCTTGAACAAACTGTTAAATGAGATAACCAAAGATACATTTGGTAAGTGGACCTAGAGGTAATTGGGTGGCTCTAGTAACCTGCCTGCTCTTGGCCTTTGGAGCTAAATACTCACTGATTACCTCTTTTTAGGCCACTCTCCCTTTTTCCAAATAAATAACTCTTTGTTCTGCTTTGTGTACTCAACGCATATCTCATTCAAATAAATAACTCTTTGTTCTGCTTTGTGTACTCACGGATTACAACTGAACCCTGGCAAGACTGAGTGGCTATGGATTAGGGGCCCATGTTATCTCAGGAGCTACCATCGTTGGTTTTGGATGGAGCTAGTCTGCCCCAGACAGATCCGGTGCGCAACTTGGGGGTCCTCCTGGACTCACGACTGCTGCTTGAAGATCACATAGCGGCTGTGGCCAGGAGGGCTTTTGTCCAAATTTGGGTGATTCGCCAGTTGCGCCTGCTCCTAGACCGGGACTCCTTACTCATGGTCAGTCATGCTCTGGTCACCTCTAGACTAGATTATTGCAATGCGCTCTACATGGGGCTGCCCTTGATGACCATCCAGTTGGTCCAGAATGCGGCTGCTCGGGTGGTGATGGGGTTGGCCATCACTGGTCTAGGCTGAGCAAATTTCAGACCAACCATCAGAAGAAGGGAATGGTGTTAACCTACTTCTGAGTACCTTGTACCTAAAAAATCCTGGAACAAGTACTTCTATTAGGCCACCACTGGCTGGTTTGGGGAAACTTCAATGAGTGATTGGGAGGGCATAAGTTGGACACCTTAACTCCAAACACCAAACTTGGAGAGGGTTGACAGGAGAGTCAGCAGACAATTCTCCCCAATATTGGTGTATCTAGGTGGCTCATGGGCTGAATCAGTCACTTAATTTCCACAAACCAGCTGGTGGTGGCCTAAGACTTTTGCACAGTACTGTACATTACCAAGCATTTCCAGACTCAGGATCAAACCAGATGGTATATTTAACTCAATTTCTGCAAAGCTGTTTTTTCCAGTGGTGAAAGACAGCTCTTTGTCATAAGATATGATTTTCCTTACCTCCACATCTGGCATTTAGAAGGCTTTATTTCATGAATGATCATTGGCAGTTTAAATGTCTGAGTGCTAAAGAATGGATTTTTGAAGAAATCTCATTGAGGGAGGGAAAATTATTGGAAGGAATGTGGATTTCTGTAAATATTTAGTTGTACTCCAATAGTCACAGAGGTGGAAGAGTCCATGCCAGATGGACTGGCTGTGAAGGCACACCTTGTTAATATCCTCAAGGATGCGGCAGTCCATTGCAGTCCTGGTGTTAAATCCTGCATGTCTCATTTCAAACGTGCTGCAGGAGATGGCTCCATGACCATAGTGTGTGGGTCACTTCATGGCAAATTGGGATCCACCTAAAACAAATTCACACCAAATGGCATTTTTTCTGTTCCTGGATGGGGGAAAATGTATACTCAGATACAGCCTTCTTGGTGTCAGCTGCAACTCATATCTGAGAATGCATTTTTTCCTGAAGCAGGAAAAATGCATTGGTGTGAATTTGTTTATTGTGGACCCCAGCTTGCCATGAAGTGACCCACACATTATGATCACAATGTCTGGCCAGACATCCTGCTATGGTAATGGAATACACCAATACAGCCAGCAACTCAACTTCTCCCTTCTAAACTGCTATAAAGCAGACATGTTGCTGGAAGTACAAATTTGGTGTGAACCATAAGGCAAAGGACTCTTAAAAGATGATGCATATATATTGGAACTAGCAGATCAATGGCAGTGCAAAAATAAGTCCTTTATTAAGCAACTGGAACAATCCCATTTGAATCAATGGAATTTGCAGAGTTTTCATCAAATTTCTATGCATTCAACTGGCCTATTCTAGTCACTACACCAAGCAACAGGATTTCAGCCATTGCCAGCTTCTCAGCATTTTTGTATTTTATTTATTTATTTATTCTTCAAATTTCTATTGCCGCCCAACTCTGCAACAACTCTGGGCGGCTAACAGCAATTAAAAGTAACACCAAAAACTAACTAAAAGCCCTTAAAAATCTAAATAATTTACCCACTCATCCAATCAATTAAGAGAGAGAGAAATCTTAATTATATAAGCCAGCAGGTGGGGATCACCCCTCCATCGGTGCCCCACACCTGCCCTGTCAGCCAGGTTTTTAGTTCTTTCCTAAAAGGCAGCAATTCCATATGCAGCCATAATTCTGTTGGCAGGAGGTTCCATAGGGCTGGTGAGGACACAGAGAAGGCCCTCCTTCTTGTGCTAGAGAGACGAGCCCCTCTAGCAGATGGTACTATTAGAGAGCCCCTCCAGATGGACAGATGTTCTTGGGGTGACGCGGTCTCTTAGATATCTTGGCCCACTACCATGTAGGGCTTTAAAGGTCATTACCAGCACCTTGAATTGCACCCGGAGGCATACTGGTAACCAGTGCAGCTCCCAGAGCAGTGGCAAGGCACGGGCATAGCGCTCACACCCCATCAACACCCGGACAGCCACATTCTGGACCAGTTGCAGCCTCCGAATGGTCATCAAGGGCAGCCCCATGTAGAGTGCATTACAGTAGTCTAGACTAGAGGTGACCAGAGCATGTGTGACCATGAGCAAGGAGTCCCGGTCCAGGAGCGGGCGCAACTGGCAGATCGCACGAAGTTGTGCAAAAGCTTTCCTGGCCACGACTGCCACCTGCTCTTTGAACAGTAGTTGCGAGTCCAGGAGGACCACCAAGTTGTACACCGGGTCTGTCTGGGGCAAAATAGCCCCATCCAGAACCAAAGATGGTAGCTCCCGAGATAACACAGGGCCCCTTATCCACAGCCACTGAGCCTTTGCCAGGATTCAGTTGTAGCCCATTGTCCCCCATCCAGACCCCAATAGCCTCCAGACACCTGGATAGGACTTTGAAAGCATCACTTGGATCACCAAGGGCTGAGATGTACAGCTGAGTATCATCAGCATACTGATGATACCTCACCCTATGGGAATGGATGATCTCACCCAACGGCTTCATGTAGATGTTAAATAGGAGAGGAGAGAGCACCGAGCCCTGAGGCACCCCATATTGGAGGGGCCTAGGGCTGGACCACTCGCTCTCCAACCACACCGACTGGGTCCAGCCCTTCAGAAATGAGGAAAACCAGGACCACACAGTACCCTGGATCCCCAGTCCTTGGAGCCGTTCCAGAAGGATACCGTGGTAGACAGTATTATTACCAATAAGACACTATTCATCTTGACTTGCAAGACCTTAGCAGAGAAATCCGATGGACTTTGGATTCCCATCCAACTGTACCTAGAAATAAAACTTCACACTTTTGTAGATAAAGTGTGAGGCATGGAGTTTTATTGAGATCTGGTCTGCTTCCAGAGTGATACTGGAATGGGATCAGTTATGTGACTTCCAGTCATCAGATGACGTCAAGAGTACTAAACAATATAATGTCCTAATAGATCCTGAACATCAAAGACAGCCAGATCTCTACAGAAACAAGAGGCAAGAAACTGAAGGAGCTTCCATTCATTTTACAAAGAAAAGTTGTGGTTTTCAATTCATCATACTAGGCAAATGTCGTAAGTTCAAAAAAATCCCTTCCTCAATAATGCAATGAGAGCTTTGTACTAACTTCTGTTTTTAGGGGAGGGAGTTTCTAAGAGTATGGATAGACATTACACTAAATTCCTTATTGCTAGGCAGAAGATTTATATTTGAATGGGAGGGGGGAATATGGCTCCAGTTGTTTCACCTTTGCCCTGGCTTCCTATTAATTTGGAGAGATAATTCAAAATGGTGGTTTACTTACATTCTCTTTTGGCTCATCGGCCCACAATGCCAATACTATTCTATCTGTATTTTTCCTCGTCCTATAAAGATCTCCAGCGTTTTTTCTGTTGCTTTACCTAATTCCTTCGAAAATATCTCCAGAAGATCACCTCCACTAATTCATTCAAGTCTCTCCCCAAAAGTCACCTTTACTGTGAAGCCTTTAGCATCTGGTTGCAATTATAGCTAGACTACATCTCCTGTTAAACAAACAAGATCCCTTTTAAGATCTATAACTTTGGTCCACTAAAACAAGTGAGCGCGACTGGTGAATTTTGTTGGGCTGTCCTTTCTGGAAGTCACTGTTTGGGACTGTTTTTTTGCAACATCTGTTTTCTGCCCAGAAAGGGTACTAGAATGTTATTCCTGGCTGATCTCATATGTTTCCTCTAGTTGAGTGGGAAGGATAATTTCATTAGATTGTTCTTCACATATTGTTCTAGGCTGCTTATTATTATTATTATTTTTGGTAATATTGTTTTTTCTCCCTGGAAGAGATACTGAAATGTAATTCCTGGGAGCTTTTTGTGGCTGGTTGCATCTGTCCCCTCTAGTCCAAGGGGGTGGGTGAATTGTGTTTTGTTATCCTATGTGGAAATCACTGTTCTGGGTTGCTTTTGCAATTTCAAATTTCTGCCTAGAACAGCACTAGAATGTTTTCCTGGCAGAACGTTGCGGGTGGTTGCATCTATGCCTCTTAATTGGAGGGGACAGGTACATTTTGTTGGATTGTCTTACTAGGACAGGGGTTCTCAACCTTTTAAAGCCATGGGCTGGACCACACCCCTTCAGACAGCTGAGCAGGCTGGACTGGTGGTTCCCCCGCCATAAACACTGCTGTAAAACATGTCCATAGCTGTCGCAAATGTGTCCACTTCCACTTCCAATGGTGGCAGTCAGTGGTGGGCTCCGAAATTTTTTACTACCTACTCTGTGGGCATGTCATGGTGGGTGTGGCCAGGGGGAAAGCCCTGCATTGCACCCAAATTAGGATTACTTTATTTCAAAACTTTGATGGGCAGGGCCAGCCAGAATTTCTGCTACTGGTTCTGGCGAACTAGTGTGAACCTGCTGATGCCCACCACTGATGGCAGTGGAAGTAATGTGGGCCACATGAAATGGCCCGTGGACCATAGGTTGAGAACCCCTACACTAGAATATCACTGGTCCAGGCTTCTTCTTTTTTTTACAGTATTGAGTTTTCTGCCTGGAACAGTTACAGAAATGTTGTTCCCAAGATCTTGTGTGCCTTGCTGCCTCTCTCTCATTTAGTCACATAGGTAAATGAATGTGCTTGGATTATTCAACTTAAAAATTGTTATTCTGGGCCATTGTGTTCTGTTCTGGTGGCTTGGTGCAGTAAATGGTTAAGTTTGGAGTTTGAGGTGTAAAATATTGCCCTGATGTTTGTCTTCCACATCTCGCTATTTTTGGCACCAGTTTCTCTGAAGAAGTAGCCCTTCTATTCTATTCTGTTCCAACTTTTAATTAGTTTCCCCAGGGCAAGCAACACCATCTCCTATTCCCTCTGTCATTAGATGTGCAGACAACTGCCACACTTCCAAGGAAAAGGGAGAAAGAGAATAAGATATGCCCCTCCCCCATCAAAAGAAAGAAAATGAATGATTTCTCTACCAAAAAATGAATAGGTATAGGAAGTGTTGTATTTATTTTATACTCATCAGTGGATTCATCTTTAGATTTCATTTCCCTATTTTAAAAAATTGTTGGTAGCAAAACTCTACTTTCTTCCTAGAAGAGTCCTAGTTATGGTCCACATTTTCCCACTTTCTTGGGTTCCATGTGTGTTGTGTGTGGAATATAACTGCTGCATTATACCTTTAAGATGAATGTAACTCCTTCAGGAAAGAATGTATCCTTAAGCAATCTGTAATAGAACACAATGTATCTCAGCTGCATAAGAATGCGAGCTTGCTACCAAAGATGGCGATTGTGAGTGACAATGCAAGTACCTTCATGTCATCGGAATTTCAGGCATTTATAGAGAGGAACGCCATTCCTCACGTCACCTCTGCCCCTTTTCACCCCACAACTAATGGCCAGATAGAGCGCCAGGTGCGGACCACAAAAGACGCCTTACGGCGAATGGGCCCCGGGGATTTGAACTTGCAACTGTGCCAGTTCCTGTTATACTATAGGTCGACGCCGCTGGCATCGGGGCTCTTGCCTGCAGAGCTTCTCATGTGCAGAAAGCCCGTAACACTTCTTGACCAGTTGGATCCAACCAGGGTGGGGGATAAAGGGAGAAACATAGAAATTAGAAGCACCAAAAGTTTCAAAATAGGAGAGCCCGTACATTGCAGGAATTACGCGGCCGCAGGGCCAACATGGGTCCCAGGAGTAGTACTTGGGCAAACGGGGCCAGTTCCATACAGTGTAGAGACCAGCATGGGACTACTCTGGAGGAGGCATGTCGACCAGCTGAAGTTCAGTCTAGCCAAGAGAGAGATGTTGTTTAAACAGAAAGCCTGATTTGTGGATTGGGAGTAAACCTGTTCTCAAGAGATATACAGTTCCCTTGAAACATCAGCTCTGCAGAACATTGGCATGCTCTTTCATCCTACAGTATTCCAGTAGCAAGAATTTCATCCTTAGTGTGTCAAATCCAACCCTTCTTGAGTTTGTCCAATTTGAGGATGGTACTCCATGCTTTAAATTGTTGCATAGATCATGCTTAGACTAATGTGACGTGCCTTGAAGAAATGTCCGGAAACCTCAATTGCTGCAGTATGCTATTGAGAACATATCACACCAAGAGGGAAGGCCCTATGCACCAGTTGCCAGTTGATTTTTAGGATCAGTACAAGGTACTGGGGTACACAGAAAGAGCCTCCTCAAAGATTGTGATATTCTTGAACCACAATTGGGCATACCCTGGTAATGGCAACCTAATGTTGCCAGCTAATCTTTCTCACACTAAGTCAGGTGAAAGGAACTACAGAATAAACTCACGAAAAGGTGCCTTCATTTTGGCAGTTTCATGTGTGGCCAAACATGGAAGAAAAAGAACAAGGTGCTAGGTTTAATATTTAAAGGACTAAATGACTTATGGCCTGACTGGCTATCTAAGAGGTATCCTGTCCAGTTATGGACAAGGTTTTTCTTCTGCTTCCTTATTTGACCACCTAAATTGAACAGACATGGATTTTCCAAACTGAGTATCCCCTCTTTCAGAATGTAGAGGATAGCCATGATCTTGGATATTCCTCTGTCCCAAAAATTCAAGAATACAAGATTTTTGGGTTGAAGAGAAGGAGTAACCATGGCATGGATTATGCCATTGATCAGAAATTTTACAACACAGGTACCAAAGGGTATTAAGAATAAAGTCAGACATTTATTTCCTAGAACTGACTGTACATAAACCACCCAGAGGACATTTTGGAACAAGACTGTGGAAGACATGAAGTTTAACATACCACATATGACCACTTTGCTGGTACTATGGCTGCAACTGACCACAGCACAAGGTATTTGCTGATGGGGGGGGGAGGTGTACTGGGATCTATGGTTTACCTAATAAAAGAGAAAATAAGTTCCAATACTTAATTTGTGTAATATAATGTATAGGAGCTGGAGTTCCTAATTTTACAACAAGCCAGAATATTCAACCAACTTCTAACTATGGTTTTAATATTTTGGTCTGTAGTTGGTTACTATCATTTATCTGTCAAAGTGTTTTGTCTTGTTTTAAAACTATGACTCTTTGTAGACTTCAGGTATTTATTGTCTCTCAGACAAAGCAAATCCTCGTGCAAGGCAAAAGGCTTCTGCATGTCCAAACTAATCATTTCTAATGAAGGGCTCTTTGACACACTGATAGATACAATTTTATTTTTGTATATCTCTACTATAGTACCTTTTACCTGAAATCTGTATCTCTTATTATTTCCTCAGATGCTGCTAATTCAGAAGCAGGTAAGTAATCAGCTCCAGTATATACACCATTGTAATCACAGGTTAATATTCTTGGAAGTGTTCTAATTCCAACATATTACATAGAAAAAGCTGAGATTTCCCACCACCACCACAATATATATCATGGGTGTACAATATAGAGTGATATATCATGATTGTACAATATACAGGGGTGGGTAAGCAGTGGCTAGTGGCTCAGTGATGGCTCAGCAGTGGCTCAGTGGTTAAGAAGCTTGCCTTGTTAGCTGGAAGGCTGGCAAGTCAGTAGTTTGAGACCTGGGTACTGCATGACGGATTGAGTGCCCGTCTCTGTCCCAGCTCTTGGGAACATGAAAGGAGACACATTTGGGCATCCCCTGAGCGGAGTTTCTTCCACAAAAATCCTTTCAACCTCAAATAATTTTTGACATGAAATTACTATAATTAGGAGAGTAATTCAAGAAAATGATTTCAACATGGTGTTAGTCTGAATAAGAAGAACACAAAAGGGGAAATACAACAAAAATTAATTACCTATGCAGAATCTGATTTGTTTAATGATTGCAAGAAGGCCAATCATGCCAGAAAGTTCATAACTGTGCATCATGTGTAATCAACTGTGTGACTGTTCACATGATCAAAAGTCAGGGAAATCAGGAAACTGCTTGGAAAATTGCACCGGGTTTTTTCCCCTTCTATGCAGATTTTGCCCTCAACAAAATGTTGCTATATATTCGAAGGATGGTTGATAAATGAAATAAATGTGTATCAAATGGCCTGTTCTTCAATAATTATTTATAAACACTTTGTTGATACAATTGTCTCCTTCTGTTCCACATGGCAGAAGTAAAAAATGATCAGACTCTTGACTTATAAGGGAGTTCAGCTATTCCCAAACAAGCTAACCATTGCACATTTACCAAACATTTTTAAAACCCTTCCTTCTTCCCACCCACATGCAAAAAATGTTAAGAAGGAGAAATGGAAAAGCTGCATAATATATATTTTTGGAACAGTAGCCGTGTTAGTCTGTGGTTCAGGCATATCAGAAAACAAAAACAAAAAAATTAAATAAAAACACTGCAGCACTTTAAAGACTAACTGCTATATTTTTACTGTGAGCTTTTGTGAATCAAGTTCACTTTTTCAGACAAAGGAGTAAAATTTCCAGATATGGTTTATATATACCAGATACAGAGGTAAAGAGGTTACAAGGTAAAGAGTAATCAAGCAGAATGACAGATAAGCATGCATATCAATACAGCTTCTGACATCTAGCAGCAACAAGTGATCCATGGTTTGATATTCAGATTAGTTTTAAATGTCCCATTTTCAATTTTAAAAGTGTGAATGTTTGCCAAGCAGAGCATATGCTAATGAGTTTAACCTCTTACTTGTGTGAGCACATCCTGTTGTGCTCATGTTGTAAAAGAGAATATTGCAGGAAAGTTAGTGAAGGTGGCATAATACACCAAAATATCTTAACCTATAAAATCAAGGGTTAACCATTGGAACTTTGTATAGGCTCCTTAGCCAGGCCCCACTAACCCGCACTCACCATTCGTGCACATGGCCGAACTGGGTACGCAGGTAAACGCAGGATTGAGAATTGTGCCAGGGAGGCAAGAGCCCCACAAACGCGAATAAACTAAATCAACTTCAATACCCAACGTTCTTTGTGCCACACTGCGCTGCAGCCAATCAGGCTGAGAGGCGCGACCACAAAGAACGCTGAGAAATGCGCCGCGGCCAATCAAAAGCGACAAACCCATTACTACAATCCCACAAACCTATTACTACAATCCCCAGAGTCCTGCGCGCCATAACCGCGCAGAACGCTGAGGAATCCAGTACGCGAATTTTTTTAAAAAAAAAACTCACCGCCTCACAGCCACAAACACCAGCCAGCCTTTTTTCCCTCCCCAACGGCGGCTGAAGCTCCCGATTATCGGAGTTTTCCATTTAATATCAGTAGTTGGGGGGAGGGCATCCCCCTCTCCGCTGGTTTCCCTGGGGTTGGGAGGTTTGTGGGGACAAAAGGGGTATGTCCCCCCAACCCTTCTGGACCCAGGAGACCAGGGAGAGTGGATCAATTCCACTCCCACCCCTAAGAAAAACTCCGTTTTTAAAGAGAAAAAACCAAGCGGTTTCTTCTCTTTAAAAACGGAGTTTATTTAAGGAGAAGGGGAATCGATCCACTTTCCCTGGTCTCCTGGGTCCAGAATGGTTGGGGCAACATACCCCTTTTGTCCCCCCAAACCTCCCAACCCCAGGGGAGCCAGCGGAGAGGGGGGTTGCAACCCCCCACCCACTGATATCAAAGGGGAAACACCGATCTACTTTCACGAATCCACACCATCAAAGCACCATAACGCAATAAAGCCCACCATCTAGCCCACCCTTCCTAACACCAACCAACCATGCCCCCTCCCCACCACCTAGCCCACCCTTCCTAACTCCCACCGACCACACCCCCATCCCCACCACCTAGCCCACCCTTCCTAACTCCCACCGACCACACCTCCTCCCCACCACCTAGCATACCCTTCCTAACCCCCAATGACCATGCCCCCTCCCCACCACCTAGCACACCCTTCCTAACCCCCAATGACCATGCCCCCTCCCCACCACCTAGCCCACCCTTCCTAACTCCAACCGACCACGCCCCCCTCCCCACCACCTAGCCCACCCTTCCTAACTCCCAACGACCATGCCCCCCTCCCCACCACCTAGCCCACCCTTCCTAACTCCCACCGACCACGCCCCCTCCCCACCACCTAGCACACCCTTCCTAACCCCCAATGACCATGCCCCTTCCCCACCACCTAGCACACCCTTCCTAACCCCCAATGACCATGCCCCCTCCCCACCACCTAGCCCACCCTTCCTAACTCCAACCGACCACGCCCCCCTCCCCACCACCTAGCCCACCCTTCCTAACTCCCAACGACCATGCCCCCCTCCCCACCACCTAGCCCACCCTTCCTAACCCCCAACAACCACGCCCCCCTCCCCATCACCAAATAAATAAAAAAAATTCCAAAATTACTAAAAACACAGTCAATAACATCCAAAAATATACAAAAACAAACAAAAACAACACCAAAAACAATATGAAGTAAACAAAAACACAATCAAAAACAAAACCAACAGTCAAAAAATACAAATTCCAACACCCCCCCCCAAAAAAAAAGAAAGAAAACAAGCAAACTTACCAAAAGATGTCCTACCTCCACGAGGACCAGAAAAGAAATGAATAAAGGAAGAGACTACTTTCCAAAAGAAGTTCCACCCAGAGGCCAGGAGAGAAAAAACTGTCAAAATACAATAACCCCTACCAGCACCACCTGCTGGCCACAATAGTAAAAACAATTCAAAAACACACAACAGCCCAAAACAAAAGGCCACAAGAGTAACAACAAATCAAAAACATAACACAAATTCACAATTTTACACAAAAGGTTACAACAATACAAACAAGTCAAAAAAATTACACTAAAGCACACTTTAACACAAATCACAAACATATGTCAATAAAATGGATATCCTCCAGAAGGATATTATGGAGTTGGAGAAAGTACAGAGGAGGGCAACCAGAATGATTAGGGGACTGGAACACCTTCCTTACCATCTGAGGCTGCAACGGTTGGGCCTTTTCACTCTTGAACGACGGCGTCTAAGAGGTGACCTGATTGAAGTTTATAAAATCATGCACGGTGTGGACAAAGTAGATAAGGAAAAACTGTTTTCCCTATCGCATAACACTAGAACTAGGGGACACTCCATGAAACTTTTGGGTACTAGTTCTCAAACAAATAAGAGAAAGTACTTTTTCACCCAGAGGATTACTGGTGTATGGAACTCCCTGCCAGAAGAAGTGGTGACAGCTGTCAGTCTTGACAGCTTTAAGAAAGGATTAGACAAGTTCATGGAGGACAAGGGTATCAATGGCTATAATTATGGATGTACCTAAGGACAACCTCTGGGTTGGAGAGATAGGCAGGATATCTCTCAATGCCATTTCCAGGGAATCCTAAGCAGGTGAAGGCATCTCCTTGGGAATACCCTGAAGCAAATGGTGAGCCACTGTGTGAGACAGAATGCTGGACTGGATGGGCTGTGGCCTGTTCCAGCAAGGCTGTTCTTATGTTCTTATGTTCTTATGTAAATACAATAGAAACTTTTAAAAAATCCTGTGCTGAGTTTTAACTCAAATTAAAACCCAAAACATCTAAACACATTTTAAAAACATTGAATGTAAAAAACATTTACTTTTACATTATTAAAATTATTACCTATGGTACAAATAATTTAAAAAAATCAAAAAACTAAAACATTATTCGCTTACATAAAACAATTTGAAAACATTATATCATACTTTGTTCTTTTATTAATCCTCAAAAAAAAACCCATAAAAAGCAGATCACAGTTAATAACAGCCAAGCCAAAAGATCTTAACCTATAAATCCAAGTGTTCACCGTTGGAATTGGCTATACGTTGCTATGCGTCGCCCTACTGACCCGCACCCTCCCTTCTAGAGCACGGCCGAATTGCCTACGCAGGTCAATGAAGGATTTAAAAATCCGGCACAGGGGCCTCAGCCCCACTAACGGCAAGAAACGCAAAGAACATCACTTCCCGAAAGTCCTTGCGCCGCGCCGCGCCAGAGCCAATCAGGCTGAGAGGCTCTCGCACGGAGCAGCGTTCGAACACGCACCGCAGCCAATCAAAAGAAAAGCATTTTTAAAAAACGCAGCACAAACACAAAGCACCAACACATTACTACAAGCCCCAGCGTCCTGCGCACAATGTGTGAGCAGAACGATGAGGCAGCCGGCGCGCGAAAACAAAACTAAGAAAACGCCGCCGCCGCAACCATTCAACCCCACAGGCGAGCCAGCATGGCCTGTGGGGGGGGAACCCGCCGCCGCTACTCTTCCGTTCGAAGGGTCAGCGGCGCGCGAAAAACAAGTGAGACGGCCGGCGCACGAAAAATAAAAGTTAAAAAAAAGCCCACCACCGCAGCCATTCTTCCCCATGGGCGAGCCAGCATGGCCCGTGGGGGACCCCCCCCCGCCACCATGGCCCTTCTGTTCGAAGGGCCAGCCAGCGCGCGAAAAACACAAGTAAAAAAAAATACACCCCGGCCGCCGATGCACTTCTGTTCCATGGGCCAGCCGGAGCACCAAAAATTAAAGCAACCCACCCAACCACCCACCCCCCGCAACTGCCCTTCTTCCCAATGGGCCAGCCAGTATGGCCCGCAGGGTAAAAAAATAAACACCCCACTGCCTCTGCCCTTCCTTCCCATGGGCCAGCAAGTATGGCCCGTGGGAAATAAATAACCACCACCCCGCAAATGCCCTTCCTTCCAACGGGCCATCAAGCATGGCCCGTGGGAAAGAAAGCCTCCCCGCAAATGCCCATCCTTCCCACGGGCCATCCAGCATGGCCCATGGGAAAAAAAGCCTCCCCGCAATTGGCCTTCCTTCCCAGGGCCATCCAGCATGGCCTGCGAGAAAGAAAGCCACCCCCCCACACACTTGAAAAAACACACAAAAACACAAACAAAAAACATTCAAAAACACACCAAAACCCAAAAAATAAACACACAAACAGCCAAAAATAAACAAGAAAAACACACACATACACCCCCCAAAAAAAAATCCACCCCCAACCCCCCCCAAACCCCCCCCCCAACAGAACTTACCAAAAGACGTCTTCCTTCTATGAGAACCGGAAATCAAATGAGAAAGAGGAAACTTACCGGAAGTGACACCCAGAGGACAGAAGGTAACAAATGTAATGAGAGGCACAAAAGCTCACCACCCCCACCCAGTGGCCAAAACATAAACAACATTCAAAAATATTTAAAAAATAAGAATAATTCTAAATTTAATCAAATAAATTATACAAACATTCAAAAAAAACCACACTAATCTCAAAAATTACCAAAATAAAACCCCTTTTCACTCTGAAAAACCAAAACAAAAAAAGATTTAAAAAAACATTTTAAAAAACAAAATTAAATTTTAAACTAAATAATATTACATTAAATTAAATTAAATTAAATTTAATTTTTTTTGGCATAAACATAAAAAACAAGTTCAAAAACAAAATTACTCGAAGCCACAAAATCAAAAAACCTTACACCACCATTTAAAACAGCCCATCACCATTAGTTCAAAAAAAAACCGAAACCCTTTAGTATCCAACACAATTTTAAAAAGCCCAGCAACGCCGAGCAAACTATGCTAGTTTTTACATAAATAACCATTTTAAAAATTAATATTACAAACTAAGCAATTTTGGAAAAAAATAACACAATGTAACCTTCCAACACACTTTAAAACAGCCCGGCAATGCCGGGCAACCTCTGCTAGTAGTATATAAAATATATAGCAGCATATAGCAATCTGTTTATCAAATCTGATAATGTCCCAGAAACCCTTGGCTAATATTCAAGCCTCGGTGATGGGTGTCCAACAGATGAATTTGATTTCTGCTGTCTCCCTTTGGATCCTAGTCTTGTAATTTCTCTGTATTTTGACTATGTCCAACACTTTGCTGGCTAAAGAAATCTGGGAAATATAGTTGTTGTTTTTCTCCTTGACACCTGATGAGATAAAAGAGGAAGCAAAAAAGATAGTTTTTTTATACGTTTTTAACAGTCAATTGTTGTGTTGAGAAAGAAGACAATGAACATTAACTATTACTTTAATTAAAATAATTGATTATTAGTATCATTCAAGTTAATTCTGACTTGGTGACATTTTCCAGGGTTTTATAGGTACAGTAGTGAGTTGTCAGAAATGGTTTACCATTGCCTTCTTCTAGTGATGTCCTGGGACTGTGCAGCTTGCCCAAGGCCACACCAACCGGCTTTTCTCTTATGAAGCACAGTGAACTCCCATCCTCTGGCTCTGCAGCCATATTACAAAACCACTGAGCTCTCTGGGCAGCCTAATTCATTCCATTATTAGGCTAAATCTACATCTCTAAAGCAAAGGTGTACGTAGGTATGTCCTTTATGCACTCCCACCACCACCACCCACCCCCTCAACATCCATCCTGGACCTACCTTCCCCATCCTAGAGGTCAAAGAAGGGTGTCCAGAGGACATGAGTGGGGTGTGGGAACCACGGAATACAAATTAAAATAAAACTACATGCCCCAGCATCCCCTGCGCTATGCCCCAGCCAATCAGAGAGGCCGAAGCGAACCCAGGAGAGGCAGGGCAGTAAGACGGAGATCCACTGCTGGCAGGCTGCACTTGCCTCTCTGCCTTGCTGTTGCGAGGGCAGCCACACAACAGTGAGGCGGAAAGCTGCTCTCCGTCAGGGAACGTGCACTCCCAGACGGAGAGCGGCCTGACTGTGTTGGACTACCACCTCACTGTTTCAAGGCTTCCCTCGCAACAGCGAAGTGGGGAGACACACTGACAGGCAGCCTGTTCTCCGTCTGAGAAGGCACGCTCACGGACGGAGAAGGGCCTGACCACATCGGACCCCCACCTCACTGTTTCGAGGCTCACACTCAGACAGAGGACGGGCACCTCTGCTAGTGTTCTCTAAATTCAGGAAATACTGCCCAAAATTTGGCACACCTGTATTCAAAAGCTAAATCAAACTGAAGAAGTTTTTTTTTTACCCTGATATGCTCCATTCTCATGCTGAGTCAGAGTTTTATTTGAGAGACCTATGAATTATTATTAGGTAAAGGTTGCCCTTGCTCAAAAGCCAGTCATATCTGACTCTAGGGTTCAGTGTTCATCTCTGTTTATAGCTAAAGAGCCAGCATGATCTGTGTCTGCAGATGTTTCCGTGGACATGTGACTCATATGACTAGACACCGGAGTGTACAGAATGCTGTTTACCTTCCCATCAAAGTGGTACCTATTGATCTACTTGCAATTTCTTGCTTTCGAACTGCTACGTTGGCAGAAGCAGGAACAGAAATGGGAGCTCACTCCAGTCATCACGATCAGCATCATAACCACTGAGCCACCACAGTGAAATTATCATTACAAATCTTCTTATTTTTCCTTCTCCTCTTCCCTCCCCACCCCACTATGGCACAGTTTGTGGGCAGCCAAGCCAGTCAACACGGATTGTAGGAGGCCAATCAGCCTTGCCTGGATCGTGGCCCTGGCAGGTCAGCATTTTACTTTTCGGATATCCTATTTGCGGAGGTTCCCTTTTAAACAGATTTTGGGTTTTGTCAGCGGCTCACTGCTTCTTTGGGTAAGTATATGAAATATATGGTTGTGAAGCTATTATGAACCTTTGCCCAAGAGATAGATGCTAAAGTCATAGTCAGTTGGTCAGTCGGTCGGTCTGTCCATCCATCCATCTATCTATCCATGTATCTATCTTGAGATGCTTTTCTCCCCATAGAGGACTCAAGGCAACTTATAACAACTAACACCGTTAACACAATGAGCAGTTTTAAAATACCATATACATATTATATTAGCCTGTTATATTTAAAACAATTAAACATGTATTGAGATTAAAACCAAGACTAAAACAATCTTGAAAATATTTTTTAAAATCATTTAAAAATCTCCAACACAGCATTCCTGAGGCATTCATTACTTAAAAGCCTGTTTGAAAAGGAGGGTCTTCTTCTGGTGAGAGGAATAGCAAACGGGTATCCTGGGAGTAACCACTGAGAAGACCTTCGCTTGTGTCTTCCCCAAATGTGCTTGGGAAGGTGGTGGAACTGAAAGAAAGGTTTCCTCAGATGACCTTAAACAGTGATATGAGACTTCAAATAGCCTGGACCCAATGCCATATGAGGCTTTATAGGAAATAGCCATCATTTTTAATTGGGCCCTGAAGCAAAATGGCAGTCCGTGAAGCTGTTGTAATATGGGAGTTATATAAAGCAAAAGGAAGGCAAAGCAATCACACTTATAGAGCTTAGTGCATTCTCTGGGCATTTCATAAGTTAATTAGCATTTTGCCCCCAACATGCTGGGTACTCATTTTGTGAACCTCAGGATCAAACTCACAAACTTTTGGTTGCAGGACAGCAGTTTAACCACTGCACCACCAGGGCTCCCAGTAGTATAGTGGTTAAACTGGTGTAGTAAAGGTTTCCCTTGCTCGAAAGCCAGTTGTATCTAACTCTAGGGTTCAGCGCTCATCTCTGTTTCATAGCTGTCTGCTTCTGCAGACGTTTCCGTGATCATGTGGCAGGCATGACTAGACACCGGAGCACACAGAATGCTGTTTACCTTCCCACCAAAGTGGTCCCTATTTATCTACTTGCAATTTCTTGCTTTCGAACTGCTAGGTTGGCAGGAGCTGGGACAAAGATAGGAGCTCATTCTGTCCTGCAGTACTCGGATGTACTGCAACCAAAAGGTTGTGAGTACAAAAAAATAAGCCTTGACTTTGGAGAAGGACAAAAGGGCTGTGTGAATTAGTGGGTGGGTGGTGGTGCAAAGTGAGATAAGAGGAATTTTATCTGGATGTCAGGAAATTTACCTGTAAGACTGATGTGTACAAATGGAACAAATACTTCATCTGGATGACTCCCTCAGTTTCTCAGTTTTAACTTTCTCTACTTGCTTATTGGCTCTAACTTTGCAAATGAATGATAAGTGGAGTGGCCATCTTTGTATGTTCTGGAAGGGTATTTTCTACCACTATCCCTGATCCTTCAAAGGTGAACACGAATGCTTCCAGAAAATCAGGGACAGACTGAAAGATTACTTGGGGGTGGGAGGAATGAATACAAAAGTTACTCTGAGGTAAAATAAGGTACTCCATAATTCAAGGGAGACCTGTCCACTCAATGAAGCTTCTGGTGGCAACATTTCCAATAAGGTTGCAAAAATAAAATCTGATTGTTGAACTTTAGATACTGCTACTGCTTGACTGTCATAAGGGAAGGAATAATGTTTAATACAGGAGTTCTCAACCTTTTAAAGCCAAGGACTAGGTCATGCTCCCTCAGACAGCTGAGCAGGCCGGACTGGTGTGTCCCCCGCTGCAAACGCTGCCGTAAAACACGTCCGTGGCTGTCATAACACATGTTTATGACAGTCATAAACGTGGATGTGGCTGCTTCCACTGCTTCCACCACTTCTGGTGGTGGCAGTGGCAGAAGCGAGGGTGGCAGGCCACATGAAATGGCACCGTGTGCTGGATCTGGCCCACAGGCTGTAGGTTGAGAACCTCTGGTTTAATACACTTCACAGGAACCCAGAAGCATTGTTTGCAATTTCCTGATACATTTTGCTTTTGTGTCCACAGGGTGGAAAACTTTTCTCAATATACATCACTGCTGGGTGCATATCAGCTCTCAAACCGCTCAAGCAGTGAGGTATTTGCCAAAGTAGAAGATATAATCCTCCACCCAAAGTACAATGGTGCTGCTGACTCCAGTGGGGATATTGCCTTGCTTAAACTTGCAACTCCTGTGAATTTCACCAACAACATCCTTCCCATCTGCCTACCAACACCTTCTGCAGAATTCTATGCAAACACAGACTGCTGGGTGACTGGATGGGGAAATGTGAAAGAGAATGGTAAGAAGAGTTCTTGGTGGTGCTCATTGAAAAGCTGAGGAATTGTATGTTATCCATGTCCTTATACTTTATGAGGCATGGAAGGAAACTTTCCCCTAAAAGACCTCAAAGTCTTAAAAGTTCCCATAGCCAGAAAATGATAACTCTGACTTCATTACGGCAAAGAATATATTGGGGAATTTTGGCTGAAATTTCAGGAGCTTCCTAAGATACTGAAGCAGATGTAACTAGATGCTAGAATGCACAGAATGCTGTTACCTTCCCTGCCAAAGTGATACTTCTTATCTGCTTTCAATTTCTTGCTTTTGAACTGCTAGATAGGCAAGAGCTGGGACAGACAACAGGAGCTCATTTTGTCACACAGCACTTGGGTCTTGAACTTTCTAATCATCAAGCTCAGGGTCTTAACCACTAAGCCAGTGTAGCCCCAGGTTTTATGTAGTTTTATGCAAATAAGTATCTTTTTTTGGTCTCCTTTTCAGTGTTGCATGTCCCACTCTTGGGTGAGATGCAATTGGCCATCCTGGCAGAGTCACTCACTTCTCCTCAAGAAATAAAACTTTGGGACTGTAGGTCCTTCCCTTAGGGCAGTGATGGTGAAGCTTTTAGAAACTGAGTGTCCAAACAGTGGGGCAGGGCGAACTGTGTGCTGGGGGGAGGAAGCACTCCCATTGAGCTGCTGAGCAGTGGGGCAGGGCAAATTCTGTGTTGGGGCAAAGGAGGAAGCACTCCTATTAGGCTGCTGGGCAGAGGGGCAGGTTGAACTCTGTGCTGGGGGAGGGAGGAAGCACTCCTATTGGGCTGCTAGGCAGAGGGGCGGGGCAAACTCTGTGCTGGGGGAGAGGAGGAAGCACTCCTATTGGGCTCCTTGGTAGAGGGGCGGGCAAACTCTGTGTTGGGAGAGGGAGGAAGCGATGGTGGGCATGCCAACAGAAAAGAATGGGAGTGCCACGTCTGGC
Source organism: Bradypodion pumilum (assembly GCA_035047305.1). Classification (NCBI taxonomy): domain Eukaryota; kingdom Metazoa; phylum Chordata; class Lepidosauria; order Squamata; family Chamaeleonidae; genus Bradypodion; species Bradypodion pumilum. The sequence continues at coordinate 29,580,042 of JAWDJD010000008.1, forward strand.
ACGTGTGCCTTAGGTTCACCACCACTGCCTTAGGACCACCTCACACTGAACTAAAACAATGAATTCATATGGGAGGGTTGCACATTCACTACTGAAATGGCAAATGCCTATTCTGTTTGCAGCAGAGAGCTCTCAGTTGTGTATTCCATGACCAAATTCAATTTCTTTGTCCTACAGTGGGACTAGACCACCCACGGACTATCCAGGAGCTGAATGTGCCACTCATAAACCGAAACAAATGCAACAGTGTTTACAACAGCAACCCAACTGAGGGTCTGGAGGAAAACCCTGTCAAGACTGATATGTTCTGTGCTGGTTATATGGAAGGCGGGAAAGATTCTTGCCAGGTAAATTGTTCACCATCCTGTCCTTCATCCAACAGTTGTAAAATTGTCACAAGGAAATCTATGAATCTGAATCCCTCACAGAAGTGGAGATTTGAAAAACACTTTTAAAAAAGATTTAATTGCCTTTTAATTGCCTATAATTATCATGGCCAACAGGCTGGTGCAAATATATATATAATGATAATTATAAAGGCAGTTTGTCACTGCATTATTGATGCAAAGTTGCAGTGTGCCCTCAAAACACAGGGGAACACTCTCTGGTTCTCTCTAATAGCCAATTGCATCTTGAAAATATTTCACAAATACCATACTGCTCTAGCCACTTGAAATTAAAAAGAGAACTGCATAAAACTTTGAAAATTTATCTTGGAATCTCTCTTTAAAATGTGTTTAAATTCTCTCTTAAAGTTACTTTTGAAAGTAACTCAAAGTATTAGTCATTATACTAACACAGGGGTGACCAAACCTTTTGGGCCACGGGCCGGACACATGGTTCTTCAACTTCTTTGCAAAATGCTGCTGTAAATGCACCTGCGCCTGTTGTAAACATGTTTTTGACAGCTGTGGGTGCATTTACAGCAGTGTTTTGCACACAGACATGCGGGTGTGTTTTACTTTCACTTCTGGGAACAGCACGGGCTGTGCGGGCTGGATGACTTGTCTTGGCACCATGGGCCAGATCCAGCCCACGGACCGTAGTTTGGGCATCCCTGTACTGACACCATACTTTTTTTCTCCCTGTTACCTTATGTTTTAAATGAAACTATGTTACTCTCTTTACTATAAAAAAATAACTAGTTACATGCAACCATGTAACCTTTATCTCTTTTATCTGGTTTTCCCCCATAAGCTCTCATACATTTCTGTCCCTTGATTTATTTTGTACCACTTAATGGCACTTCCCAATCTGAAGTGTGAGATTGCCTTCCCCCTTCTCTTTTCAAAAGGATTCTTCAGCAGTGTTTCCCCATGTGGGGCCCAGGACCCACAGGGGGACTTCAATTCCCAGAAGGCTAAGGCAGCACATTGGCTGATCAGTGCTTTGGGGAATTGACTTAGGTTTCTGGGAATTGAAGTCCAAAACCCACAGGTTGAGAGACACTGTTCTGGAACCTCCATCTCAAGGTGAGAGAGGGTTTGGCACTATGGTTAAATTTCATTTTGTTGTTGTTGTTTTTTTTAAAAAAAATACAAAACTGAGGATGAAGGGAGGCATGGAAGGCAGCAGAAAAAGAGGCAATGCCTGGAAGCCAGGTGTTTTAAAATAAAAAAAAACACCTGCCATCTGGCTACAGAGGCTAAGAGTGGTTTTGGCCCCACAAGTGACTCTTCAACTAAGTGTATAAAGGACCACAGAGGCTGCCTAACAAAGTGCTCCAAAGAATTTTTTTAAAAAATAGGGACTGATTAAGGAGATACAGGGACTGAAGTGGCTCAAGTGACAAAGATGCTGACTGGAAGGCGGGAGGTCAGCAGTTCGAGACCTGAATACTGCAGGACGGAAGGAGCTCCCATCTTTGTCCCAGCTCCTGCCAACCTAGCAGTTCGAAAGCAAGAAATTGCAAGTAGATAAATAGGGAACACTTCAGTGGGAAGGTAAACAGAATTCTGTGTGCTCTGGTGTCTAGTCATGCCTGCCACATGACCACGGAAATGTCTGCAGAAGCAGACAACGCTGGCTCTTCGGCTTTGAAACAGAGATGAGCACTGAACCCTAGAGTCGGATGCGACTGGCTTTCGAGCAAGGGTGACCTTTACCTTTGCCTAAGGAGATGCACTGCTCTCTAATCCTCACTTTATGTGGAAACCCAGTTTGAACAGAGGTCACCTTGCTCAAAGGCTAGTTGTATCCAACTCTAGGGTTCAGTGCTCATCTCCATTTACAGCCAAAAAGCCAGTGCTGTCTGCATCTGCAGATGTTTCCGTGGTCATGTGGCAGGCATGACTAGACACCAGAGCATACAGAATACTGTTACCTTCCCACCAAAGTGGTACCTATTTATCTACTTGTAATTTCTTGCTTTCGAACTGCTAAGTTGGCAAGAATGGGGACAGAGATGGGGGTTCACTCCATTGTGCAGCACTCAGATGACAACCTTCCAGTTGTCAAGTTCAGCATCTTAACCACTAAGTCACCACCAAAACCAAGAACATTCCAAACATTCCCCTCTCCCACCACCCCAAAAAAGATGTGAAAGAATAAATGCCTTGTCTGGAAATATTCTTCATTACAATGGTCATGTAAATCAGCTATACCTTTAAGCAATTGATTGCAAGTGTTTCATCCAAGGGGTTGCAAAGGGTTGGACTCACTGTGGGGCTGGCTTAGTTGCTTAGAATTCGATCCTCCCATGCTATGCTGTGCAACTGAAGAACAAAATTCTAAGTCTAATGACTTCCCCTGTTAAGGATGTGGCTGAGGTTAAAACTTAAAGCTAGTTCCAGTTCTCTCTCCTATTCAGCACTCCGTATCTGATGTCAGAGCAGACCTTTTTGGGTATTAGAAAGTGTGTGACATACTAAAGGGATACACAAGCTCTGCCTCATGAGGGTCCAGTATGTTGGGGGCAAAATGCTAATTAACTTTTGAACCACCCAGGGCCGCCATCAGGGCAGTACTACCAGTACTGCCGTATAGAGCCCGGAGTTGACAGGGGCCCTGCCGCTGCCGGCAATAGTATGGGTGGTGGGGGGCAATAGGATTGCTCAGTATGGGGCCCAGAAATTTCTGATGGCAGCCCTGGAACCACCCATAGAGTGCACTAAGCACTGTGGGGAGGTTTATAAGTGTGATTGCTTTGCTTTCTGTTTGTCTGTTCCTGGATTCATACCATCCAACACATGAAGGATGAAGCAAGAGAGCTTGACTACCTGTCAGGAACCTCTATGTCAACCAGGACCCTGGTTTTACCACTTGAGAGCAGAAACTGTTCCTCTTCAGACTTACAAACCTCTACATGTGGGAGGCTAGTTGCAGTCACTATGGAGAGAAGGAATAAGAGAGTTCACTTTACACTTGAGTATTCTAGTACTGTACTGAGTATTGAGTAGCCTGTGCACTTTCTAATGCCTGAACAGGGCTAGTGTTTGTTACAGATGGTCAATTTGAGTTATCCTCTCTCTCTCTCTCTTTGTGCAGGGTGACTCTGGAGGACCTCTGGTTTGCAAAGTTGGAGCAAGTTGGATTCAGGCTGGGGTTGTGAGCTGGGGAGTAGGATGTGCCCGGCCTAACTTCCCTGGTGTCTACACCTCTGTGCCTTCCTATGTCAATTGGATCAGATCTGTTATGGGAGGTGGACTGCAGAACACCCCCACTGTGATGGTCCTATTGATATCTCTTTTTTCATCCCTCTTTTATTATGCTTAAATATTTCCCAACAACAAATTTAACCCTTGGATAATGGGAAACTGTAAATTTCATTTCTTCAATTCATCAGCTTTTATTTGTGACTCTTTTGATACAAGAAGATTGCTCTGCCCTTAATTTGTTATATGTGTGCAAGTCAGCACTCAACTTATAGTGACCCTAACAAGACTTTCAAGGTAAGTGGAATGTTTCTGGAGATGTTTTTACCAATTCCACACCCCCAGTGAGGTTCACTAATTGATGAGGAATTTGAATGAAGCCTCCTGACTCCTAGTTCATTATTCACTACACCACACTAGATCAACCCCTCTATTCCTAAGCCATGGGCTAAGATCCTATTAATTACATCTGCCAGTGGAATGGAACTGGTGTGAATCTCTACAGCAGGAGTTCTCAACCTTTTAAAGCTGGGGGCCAGGTCACGCTCCCTCAGACTGCTTTGGGGGCCAGATGGCCGTTTTGCCCTTCCTCCACCACATGTCACTTCCTGGTGTGATGGAAATGGTGGGGGCCACATGAAATGGTGCCACGAGCTGCAGCCAGCCCATGGGCCACAGGTTGAGAATCCCTGCTTGAGAATCCCTGCTCTACAGGGAATTGCTACAAGTTTAAAAGATGGTTTTAGGTATCAAATTCCCCCAGCTACTGTGCCAGAGCAAAAGACTGTGGTAACTTCTTCACTTGCAACATTGTGCTACCAAGACACATGTCAACTGAATTACCCTGGCATTGGAAATGACAAGTATGAGAATCAACACAGATTAAAGTAGCTACAAAGATAAAGATACCCTTTAAATATTGCGATCAAGAACACAGTGGCCACAGTCTTATTACATGTTCTTATAAAGGAAATCTATAAGCATTTTCAGCGCCTCTCTCAGCCAATTCCCTACAAGTTACAGGAGCTCCAGGACAATGGGAAGGGGAGGGTCTGCTAAATGGGAAACTGCTTTGTCAACAGCCTTAAGCACATGGAAAATATCAAGGTGACCTTAAACGATTAAACGAATGAGATAATATCTAAACACTTCTTCTTCTTGTGCCACATTGCAGCATGACACTTTTTGGTGTATGCAAACCAAGACACAGGACACAGCCTCGGGCTGGGTTAACTCAGGTTTATTGCATCGTGGGCAGAGGGAACATGAGGTAATGGCGGATCGATAGCTCTTTATATACAGCAGTAACACATTTGAACGTGGTGCCATGGTAGCCCATTGGCTACTGTCTGCGTGACGTCATTGCAGGTCACGCCCTTCTTGTCCAGGTGTAGGTGGTGGCGGGAAAACTTCCCGCGCTGTTGCCTTTGATGAGTTTGGACCAAGAGAGCTTGGACGCTCGCTGCTGCCAGCTGGTGGTCATTAGCTCGCGTCCTATTACAGGGTTTATATGATACAGCTGAAGGTTACATTGTTGCTATAGGCAAGGTTACATTGGCTCAGATACATTGTAATCCGTGTGTACAATAAAACCAACAGAACACAACACCCCTCCCCCCTAGGATGAGACAAAGTCTCGAGCCCACACTTAAACACACTCCCCCCCTTAGGAGACAAAGTCTCTCAGCCAAGATGGCTTATTTCGAACACGCTGGGGTCTCGATGCGGGCTGCCTCTCCCCGGGTTTGCTACCTTCTCTTTGTCCCCTGGTTTCCTGTCCTGTAATATGAGAGGGAGACTCGTTAGTGACTTTCCGCGGCTCCGCGGCGTTGTTGGGAGGTGTGCTCTTTCTTAGGGAGGAACCGGGGGCACTGGGGCCTAACGAAAAACCCCTCTTCTCGCTTGGATGGGTGGGGGAACACTCCTGAAAACCCCCCCGGCTCGCAAAATCAAACTCAAAATTACTATTGGGGGTAGCGGTCGCGAACTCCTCTCCCCCTTCCCCGGCTCCTGATAGGACTGGCGTATCAAAAGGATATGAGTCGGGGCCGCTGCTTCTGCTTCCTTCCCCCCTTGCTTGGGACTGTTGTCCATTGCTGTCTCCCCCTTGGGTTACGCGGGTGGGGGAGAACCCTAACGCTGAATCCTGTTGCTGAGCTCCACTGACTGGCCCAACCACTCGGTGCCTCAGTTGGTTTGCGTGCCTCCTCCAGAGGAGGCCGGTGTTAGTCTCGACCCGGTACGATACTGGCCCCGTCTGTTCTACAACCTTCCCTGGTACCCAGGCCGGCCCTGCGCTGGAATAGTTCCTGCAGTGAACAGGGTCCCCGGCGGCAAAACCTTTCGAAACTGCCAACCCTATGTTTTTCCCTTTATCCTCGACCCTCGTCGGGTCTAGCCTGGACAGGATCGTGGTCAGTTTTCGCCGCATCAAGAGCTCCGCCGGCGAGTAGCCTGACGCTAAAGGGGTTACCCTATACGCTAAGAGGAACTGGCATACCTGGTGATTCAGGTCCCCCGGGCCCATGCGCCGCAGCGCGTCCTTTGTTGTACGCACTAGTCGTTCCACTTGGCCATTCGTGGCCGGGTGAAACGGTGCGGATGTGACATGCCGAATGGCGTTTGCCTCCATGAATGCTCCGAACTCAGCGGAGGTGAAACAACTAGCGTTATCGCTGACTAAAGTGTCGGGTAAACCGAACGTGGAAAAGACTCTCCTTAGCCGGCCAATTGTCGTGGCGGAGGACGTGCTCTTTACTGGGATAACCTCCAGCCACTTGGAGAACGCATCTACCACCAGGAGAAACATGGTTCCTCGGAACGGGCCAGCGAAATCCACGTGCACTCTGGACCACGGCCCCCTTGCTGTGTCCCACTCCCTATGCGGGAGACGGGCCGCCTCAGGTCGGGATTCCTGGCAAGCCTCGCAAGTGCCGACCATGTGCTCAATGTCCGCGTCCAGCTGTGGCCACCAGAAGTAACTCCGGGCTAGCGCCTTTGAACGAACTATGCCCGGGTGGCTGACGTGCAGCAGTTCGAGCACCCTCGTCCGCAGGGGCGCAGGGACCACCACCCGTTGGCCCCACAGAAGGCACCCCCTCTCTAGGGACAGCTCTAGCTTTTTCCTAAAGAATGGGTCGAATTCTGTACTCGGGGACGAAGCCGGCCACCCCTTCTGCACCCATGAACTAACTTTTCCCAGCGTCCTGTCCTTGCCTGTCGCCCTAGCAATGTCGGCCGGCACTATTGGGGGTGCGTCTAAAACCTCAATCAGCAACACCTGGCGGTCTCTTTCTGCTCTCGCCTTTTGGTCGTCCGACAATGGCAGAGGGGATTGCGAAAGCGCATCAGCATGGCTGATCTCCTTTCCGGGCCTGTACTCCAACTCATGTTGGTACGCGTTGAGGAAAATAGCCCATCGCAGCATTCTCGGGGACAGGATCTGCGGCGTGGGCTTGTTTGCCGTGAAAATCCCTAACAGTGGTTTGTGATCGGTCACGATTTTGAACGGGCGGCCATACAAAAAATCGTGAAATTTTTTGGTCCCCGCTACTATTGCTAACGCTTCCCTGTCGGTTTGCGCGTAATTTCGCTCCACTTGGGACAGGGACCTTGAGTAAAACGCTACCGGGGCCTCCCTTCCGTCCTCCAACACGTGGCAAAGCACCGCCCCCACCCCCACCGGGGATGCATCACAAACTAGGACCACAGGCCGTTTGGGGTCGAAGTGCGTCAGGATTGCCTCAGATGTTAGGAGTTGCTTTAGCTCTTTGAACGCCCTCTCGTGCTCGTCACCCCACATCCATGGCTCCTCTTTTTTAAGTAACCGATGGAGCGGTTCGGCCACGGACGCCTTCCGCGGGAGGAATGTATGATAAAAGTTGAGGAGCCCCAGGAAAGACTGCAGCTCGGTTTTGGATGTGGGGCGAGGGGCCTTTTTAATGGCTGCTACCTTGGATTTAGACGGCTTAATCCCCTCGGGTGTGATCCGGAACCCTAAAAACTCGACCTCGGTTTCGAAAAAGACACATTTATCCTTCCTCAATCTCAGCCCCGCTTTCTCGAACACGGTCAGTACCTTGTCCAACCTTTTTGCCAGTTCAGCCTCACTCCCCCCTGTTATCAACACGTCATCAAAATAGGGCAACACTCCCTCCAGGCCCTTTAGGAGGCGTTCCACGAGCGATTGAAAAAGGCCGGGTGCCGAGTTCACGCCGAACTGTAACCGCGACACCTGGAACGCTCCCTTATGTGTAACTATTGTTTGTGCCGCGGCCGTGGCGGGGGTCACAGGAAGTTGCTGATAGGCTTGTGCCAAATCGAGTTTAGCGAAACACTTTCCCCCATTTAGCCTGGCCAAAAGGTGGCTGATCACTGGCACCGGGTATGCATTAGGGCGGATCGCCTTGTTAATTGTACACTTATAATCAGCGCAAATGCGCACCTCCCCGTTAGCCTTTAGAGCCGTTACAATTGGAGTTTCCCACTCCGCGGAATCAACAGGAATAAGAATCCCCTGGCCCACCAGTTTGTCCAGTTCCGCCTCTATCTTGTCCTTGAGTGCGAACGGCACCCTGCGTGGTTTGAGTCTTATCGGGCGGACCTCCGGGTCTATGTCGAAAGCTACAGGGGGTCCCTTGAACTTTCCGAGTCCTTTCTTAAAAACGGCGGGGTGCGCATCGCAAACCGCTTGTATTGGGTCCCCCCCCACGGTATGCACCCCCCCTATGAACAAACCTAAGGGCTGAAACCACTGTGTCCCTAGGAGGCTACAGCTTCCCCCTTTGAGGACAACTAGGGGCAGTTCCGCAGAATGTCTCTTAAAATTGACCCGAAATTTCCCGACCCCCAACACCGGAATGCTGTTTCCCTGTACGTCCCGTAGTGTGGACCTCAACGCTTTAAGCTTGGGCCGCACGTGGGGGTCGATTTTCAGGAACTCTTTCTGGGGAATTATGGAATAGGAGGACCCCGAGTCAATTTCCATCTTAATAGGGGCCCCTTGTACTAATACCTCAACGAAGTAATGGGACTGTCCCGCGGACACGCTGAACACTGAGGCGTCGTCCTCGCTGCCGTCCGAGACGCGGCCCACGCCGTCCTGCTTCCTCGTGGTCTGGGCGCCATCTTTGGGCCTCGCTGGACGGTCCGGTCTGGCCGCGCGGTCTTGTGACTGCCTCCGGCCCTCTTTCCGCTTTCTGCACGCCTTGGCGATGTGCCCCCGACGGCCGCAGGTGTAACACTCGGCCTTCCTGAACGGGCATCTCGCGCGCTCGTGGGCCGCTCCGCAACCCTCGCAGCGTCGACCGCCCTTCCGGACCTTCTGGACCTCCTCGCCGTCGCTGCCTTCCGTAGACGACTTTGAGGCCCATCGAGTCGCGTGCACCGACTGTCCGGTCTTCCCGTGCACCGAATTTTCCGCCTTGCCGGCTCTAGGACGCCACTCACGCCACTGGTGCATCTCGTCCACTCCGGCATTCGTGGACTCTGCGGCTTCCGCGGCCTCTATGACCTCGGCCAGCGTGGGTGGCGGCTCCTTATTCATCAAGCTGCGCTGTACCTCCTTGTCTTTCAGGCCACACAACACGCCGTCCCTGAGGACCAACTCCAGGATATCGCCCCATTTACAGGGGGCGGCGGCTATCCTCATGGCGGCCACGAATGCCTCAACCGACTCATCCGGCGCTTGGACTCGCCTCCAAAACGCGCTCCGAGCGGGAAACATTGCCCTCGAGGGGCAGAACCGCTCTCGCAGCAGTTTCATGATGTCGCTCGCCTTAAAGTCGCTCACCTTCTTCGGAGCGATTATGCCCACCAGCGTCCGCTTGGTTTCCATCCCGAGCATTCTGGTGAGGATGGCCCTCTTCCTCTCCTCGTCTTCTCCTTTGACTCTGAGTTCCACCAGGGCCGCCTGGAAATCCATCTCAAGCAGCTCCCAGTCTTGCGGTTTGGTGATGTTGAAACCGCTCTGTGCCCTGGCTGTTCCGTGGGGATCCATTATCCCACCTTCGTCGCCAATTTGGTGTATGCAAACCAAGACACAGGACACAGCCTCGGGCTGGGTTAACTCAGGTTTATTGCATCGTGGGCAGAGGGAACATGAGGTAATGGCGGATCGATAGCTCTTTATATACAGCAGTAACACATTTGAACGTGGTGCCATGGTAGCCCATTGGCTACTGTCTGCGTGACGTCATTGCAGGTCACGCCCTTCTTGTCCAGGTGTAGGTGGTGGCGGGAAAACTTCCCGCGCTGTTGCCTTTGATGAGTTTGGACCAAGAGAGCTTGGACGCTCACTGCTGCCAGCTGGTGGTCATTAGCTCGCGTCCTATTACAGGGTTTATATGATACAGCTGAAGGTTACATTGTTGCTATAGGCAAGGTTACATTGGCTCAGATACATTGTAATCCGTGTGTACAATAAAACCAACAGAACACAACACCCTTGTACCACTGATTCAGTTCAGGGAGACACTTTCTAGTCCTGAGCTCTTTTGGCAGACAAAGTCCTCCTAGCGCCAGGCCAGTATTGATGAAGATACTGCCCTCCATCAACATTGATTCAAGTGGGATTTAATCTACTTGGGGACCATCAGCCTTCCCTGTGGACTTTGGCACCCAAGGCCATTAGTCCTCAGGGTTGTCATGTTAGTTAACCACCACCTGACAATCCTGGTGCTAGGATTGTTAGCCATGAAGCTCACAGAGTGTCTTTGAGCCTCTCCCACTCAAATCTAACGTACTTCTTGACAAGGTTGTTTTGAATATCGTTTGTGGGAAGCAGCCATGTACACCAGCCTTGAATTTCCTGGCAGAAAGGTGAAGTTAAGGTGCATGAAAGAAATACTGTTGTAACCATTGCTAAGACTTTTTCGACTGTTGCAGAATCTGACACTGTTTGTTTCATATCAAAGAGTAAACAAAATAACAACAAAAGACTAAAAGGTTGTGGCACCTTAAAGACTAACTTGTGTTTTTAAATGTCAGCTTTCATGGATCAAGTCCACTTCATCAATGTTGCTTCTTCTTCTTGTGCTGTATCCAATTCCAAATATTGACGATCCTCATGGTGATCAGTCATGAAGACTGTCCTGAGAATATAATGTTGTGGCCTTTCAACTCCCTTCCACATTACGACATGACCCCATACCACTGGTCCAGTTCCGCAAGTCACTTTCTGATCCTGAGTCTTTTTGAAGCTTGCCTTGTTAGTTGGAAAGTTGGCAAGTTGGCAGTTCAAGACCTGGGTACTACATGACAGATTGAGCACCTGTCTCTGTCCCAGCTTTTGGGGACATGAAAGGAGCTTCATTTGAGTGTTCCCTGAGCAGAGTTTCTTTTGCAAAAATCCTTTCAACCCAGAGTAATTTCGGACACAAAATTATTACTATTATCTCAATCGTGCGGTAGCTGGAAAGGACCAGAGTGTTACGAGCAGAAATTTATTAGCCGATGTCAGAGCCAAGAACAGGTTGATCAAGCTTCCATTCTTGGCAAACAGGGAAATAATGTTCTGTAAAAAGCAAAGAGAACTCAGGGGTTCTGCCAAAGGTGAAGCAGAAAAAGCCAAACCAGTAATAACACCTGTTCTTCTAACTCTGTTTGGCTCACAAAGGACCTTTGTGACCCCTGCATTCCCAAACACCCACATGGTACTTAACTCTGCAAACCCTCAGGCTTTTTCCAGTGGAGGGCTCAAAAAAAATTACTACCACACTGTGGGAGTGGTATGGCAGGTGTGGCTAGGGGGGAAGCCCTGTGTTGCACATGAATTAGGACTACTTTATTTCAAAACTTGGGTGGGCGGGGCCAGCCAGAATTTCTGCTACCAGTTCCTGCGAACTGGTGCGAACCTTCTGATGCCCACCACTGGAAACGGCACTCGTACAGTGCCCACTTGTCAGGATGAGCCGCATCGAAGGGACTGATGTTTCCTTGAGAGGACGCCATCCCATCCTCGTCACCAATTTGGTGTTCAGAAACTGGAGGCGACAACCAGCGTAGTGAATAACAGCTCTTTTTATTGTGGGGTCTGAACACAACCTGGAGGAGAACAACGGGGTCTTATATACACAAAAACGTGATACAAAACAGCGGGGGGGATACCATTGGGTCGTTTGAATATTGGTTACATTTTGACAGCTACGATGCGCGCTTTTCTTTATTTGAATTGCGGCGCGAATCAAGTCTCGCGATACTACACGAGTTTGAGAGAATAGAGGCTGGCAAGACAGTGCGGCAATTTGACATGTAATTCACAGGAACAGTATGCATACATAACAATATTACAGTATATGAAGAACCTGTGTCTGGAAGGAGTGCTCCCTCAAGTGGCAAAAAAAGGTGTAATTGTGAAAATGCATCAACAGAAGCATGTCTCATAAGGAATATTTTAGGAATAATAACTATTGATTTGTTTGCATATCTGTAAGAAACACAGTCATGTAGCTGAGGATATTAAACATGAGCAGATGAGTTTTATTAGTGTCTTTGCCCATTGTTTGCTAGATTCCACCGAAGGGGAAAGTGGCAGCAACCACACCTCCTTCTCCCATGATGAACTAGTTCTCACCAGTCCAAGCACTGTCTCTGTATAAACATTAACCAGGTCTCCTACAAGACAAACACCAAGACATTTTCCAAAAAAAACCAGTTGTTTGTAAGGTCGTAAAAAGGAAATTGTTGGATGATACTGATTACTAGTAAGGACAGGGACAGAATGAAGCCAAGACTCAACAGTGCAATGTGGCTACAAAAAAAGGCCACCACTTTAAAGGCTGCATTAACAGAAGTATAGGAAACTGCAGTGGCTTAGTGGTTCAGATGCTGAACTTGACAACTGGAAGGTTGACAGGTCAGCAGTTTGAGACCCAAGTGCTCCATGATGGAGAAGCTCCATCCATCCCAGCTCCTGCCAACCTAGCAGTTCAAAAGCAAGAAATTGCAAGTAGATAAATAGGGACCACTTCTATGGGAAGGTAACAGCGTTCCGTGCACGCCGGTGTCTAGTCATGTCTATCACATGACCACGGAAATGTCTGCAGAAGCAGATAGCACTGTCTCTTCGGCTTTGAAACAGAGATGAGCACTGTACCCTAGAATCGGATACGACTGGCTTTTGAGCAAGGGAAACCTTTACCTTTACCTTAACAAAAGTACAGTCTCCAGAAAACCCTAATCAGCACTAGTTAGACCACATCCAGAGTACTGTGTCTAATTCTGGGCATTGCACTTTAAGAAAGATGCAAACAAACTAGAGCAAGTACAGAGAAGGGCAACAAGGATGAGCAGAAGAATGGAAACCAAGCCCTATGAGGAATAAGTAAAGGAATTGGCCATGTTTAGGCTTGAGAAAAGAAGACTGAGGGGGGAAATGATAGCACTCTTCAAATACCTGAAAGATAATCATAAAGAGGAAGGGAAGGATCTGTCCTAGGTCATCCCAGAGGGCAGGATGTGTAATAATGGGCTCAAACTAAAGGAAGCCAGAGATAGGCTGAATATCAAGAAAAACATCTTAACAGTTAGAGCAGTACAACAGTGGGACCAATACTGGAAGCATTCAAGAGAGAATTGGACAACCATCTGTCAGATCTACTTTGATTTGGATTCCTGCGTTGAGCAGGGGGTTGGACTCTATGGCCTTCCAACTCACTTATTCCAACTCACTTATTATGTGATTCTATGAAACGTCTGGGTCTTCTCTAGGTACAAATCCCTCATCGTACAGTGATAAAGTGCAATACTATGACTAAAACTCTGTTCACAATCTGAGTTTGATCCCTAAAGGCTCAAGATTGACTTGGCCTTCCATCCTCCCAAGGTCAATAAAATGTTTATTTTTTTCTTTCCATGTCAAAAGCACACAAAGATACTTTCTGGGTTGCTCAGGGGACACACGAATGAGGCTCCTTTCATGTCCCAAGATCTTTTCTGGATGGGAGATAAAGCACTTACCTGTATAGTGTGTGCCCTGTGATCTTGTGCATTTTGCTCACAATTTAAGTCTCATTGTAGGCAACGCAGGTTGCTTCTTAGCAAATACATTATAGACTATGACCTTAGTTTAATGCCATCACAGCCTTAGTTAATAGTCTCTTCTTTTTACCTGTTTGTATGAGCTTGATGACTGGAAGGTTTGCAGATCAGCAGTTTGAGACCTGAGTATGGCATGGCAGAGTGAGCTTGTGTCGTCTGTCTCAACTCCTGCCAACCTAACAATTTGAAAGCGAGAAATTACAAGTAGATAGATAGGAACTGCTTTGGCAAGAAAGGTAACAGTGTTCCATGAGTTCCAGTGTCTATTCACACCTGCCATGTGACCACAGAAATGTCTGCAGATGAAGACACCGCTGGCTCCTTCACTATAAACAGAGATGAACACTGCCCACTAAAGTCAGACATGACTGGCTTTTAAGCAAGGGAGACCTTTACTTTTACTAAGAAGTGTTGTAGCTCTATTCATGTCCTCATGGAAGTTGGAAGCATTTCTTTGGGTAGACTACCATTTCCAATATTCCCTGGCTGGCATGGCCAGAGAGCTGAAATCCAAAGACAAAGGAGTATTTTAAAGTTGTGTGTCGCTCATAATTATGAAATTGTTGTGGCCTGGAAACTGGCCAAGCCGTTTAGCCAGCAGCTGCTGAACCAAAGGTAGGAGAGAGTTCTTACATTCCAGTTCAGAGGATCTAAGTAGAGTCGTTGTCGGGGATAGTCAGGGTTGAAAGCCGTTCATTAACAACTATAGATGCAGGGATAATCCAAAGATGCTGTTGGGGTCACAGGCAGAGGTTCAGTTCCAGTGTTAGAGGTTCAGGTCCAGGTATTGCAGTGTCGGGGGTCCAAGATGGATTATTCCAACAAGAGTTTGTCAGCACCTCCCTCCTTTTAAGATGACTCAGGGTTCACAGATGAGGGCCAGTTCTGAAGGCGTGCTCTAGCCCTCCTTTGCCTCAGCTGCAGGTCTTGTCTTAAAAGAGCTCTAGTCCTTTCGGATGTGCTGGGCTCTGCATGGTCTTCCAGGATGCTGACACCTGGTCCTCCTGTCAAGTCTTGATCATCTTGACTAGCTCAGAACTGACAGCCAGCTGTAGGGTTCATGTCAGGTCCATCTCCTCATGCTCGGAGTCCTGATCTGGGCCAGCAGTGGGCTGAGGGACTGGCAACAGATCCTTTTCAGACTCTGACTCCAGATCTGAGGTGGCTGCAGGCAGCTGGGCCAGCTAACTGCCCTGCTCCTCCTCACACCCAGGACTTCAGGCCACCACAGAAACCCACAATGCTAATGGTGTTGGCTGCATCTACACATGGCGATTTTTTAAGGGAGTGGAGTTTGGGCCACAACAAAGACCATGTCCACCTGCTCTGCTCAGCCACAGGCTGAACGGAGCATGCCTTGGGAAGCTGACGCAAAGAAAGATTCCATAGGATTATTTTGCTGATGAACCAACTGAGCCAGTGTAGGGAAAATTGCCCTGCAATTAAAAGATTAAAATTAAGTACCATTCAGAACTTCACTGGCCTCAAGCAATGGGAATTATAGAAAGTCTTCCAAATGACACTTTGAAAGTTATTATTAAACATTAAAGAACTGACAGTTCTAGTACTCTCAAGGAGGGCCGCAGAAGGCTAGATGAGTATGGATGTAAATGGAAGGAGGAGTACTGGGGAAACCAAGAGTTCTTGACATGTCTAGAGCAGAGAACCCTGAAAAAATATACCAAAAGACCTTTCTAGGATCTAGATCTCAAATGATCTAAATTGTGGTTTTGGGAAAGACTGTCTCACAGACCATATGTGCTTCCTAGGTTCCCAAACCTGCAGTGACCCCAACACTTCCCTTACACAAGCTTGAGGTGGTTTCATCTAGCATCTTTCCCAGGAGGCACTGTGGAGATTCAAATTTTCAATCGCCAGCTCCACAGCCAGGTAGATCTAGCGCTGCACAAACCCTACACACACAAACACTAAAAGAAACAGTGCTCAAATGTTCCTAGTGCTCTCTAAAAGGCATTAGAAAGATTTGCCATGTTCAGGGGGGCAGCACATCTGCCTACATATAAAGGTAAAGGTCTCCCTCGCTAGAAAGCCAGTTGTATCTGACTCTTGGGGCCAAAGAGTTTACAGCCAAAGAGCCAACACTGTCCTCATCCCTAGACATTTCCATGGTCCTGTGGCAAGCATGACTAGACACGAAATTCACAGAATGCTGTTACCTTTCCCACTGAAGTGGTACCTATTTATCTACTTTCAATTTCTTGCTTTCGAACTGCTAGGTTGGCAGGAGCTGGGACAGATGACAGGAGCTCGCTCCCTTATGCAGCACTCACAGCTATACCTTCTCTGGGAGAATAGCAATAGCAATTATACTTCTATACCACCCCATGGTGCTTTAGTGCACTCTCCGGGAAGTTCAGTAGTTAATTATAATTTTGCCCTCAATTTGCTGGGCACTCATTTTACCAACCCTGGAAGAGTGGAAGGCTAAGTCAACCTTGATCTCTGGTCAGGACTGAACTCACCATATTCTGGCTACAGTACAGCAGTTTAACCACTGCACCACTAAGGAATCCAGAACTGAAGGTAGCTGTGTTGGTTCTTAAAGAACTAGGTCTAATAGTTTCTATTTCCAAGAGAAGCAGGTCTTTTAAAAAAATATGGTCCTGTGAATCAGAGAGAGAATCCCATATTTGTCCTTCTTCTGCCCCACAAACCACAAGAGTAACTGAGTGCCACTTGCCAGAAATGCTACAACTAAGTGGATGGAGGGTATGCACCAACTGAGAAATGAGTGGTCACGCTTTGAGATTCAGCCAAGAGTCCGTAATTCAAGATTGTTATCTCCAAATCAGAAAGGAGGAAGTGAGTGAGGCATGCCCTACCCGTTTACCTTTGATACATCACGTTGTAGCACTGATACCGAGGCTGAAAGAAAATAGCTTTACCCGAAACTGACCTGAGCAGAACCGCTTGGAGAACCGCCTCAAAACAGGAGCCGGGAAATGGACACACGGAGGGGGGTTATGCCCTCCCAACTGGTGGTTTGGTTGTTGCTGCTTATATTACAAGGTGAGTCTGGGCGTGGAGACATTGGGGAGGGGGTGCAGTGGTTGACGGCAATTGTTTAAGTTTCCTAATGCCTTTCAGGCAGGTAAAATTGAGAGGGGAGAAGTCAGAAAGCCCAAAGAAAGAAGACAGATCCTTGTCTGTCAATGTGAGGGAAAGGCTTCGGGTTCTCAACCATGCCCCCCTCCCAAGAGTTTCTTGAACTTCAGTTTCCCAGAAGCCCTGATCAGCAGGTGCGCTGACTTGGGCTTCTGGTAATTGAAGTCCAAGAACACCTGGGGCCCCAAGGTTGAGAAATATTCAATATCTAAAGGGAAGAAATGAGGAGGGTGGGCCCTCATGAACAGTCAAATGCCACAGATATATACTAATGGATATACAGTGGCAAGGAAGACACTGCACACTCTCTGAGGCATGGGAATGAATGGTAAACAGACATACGACATAGCAGAAGTTCTTTTGATGCAGATTTGTTGTGTTCCAAACCCAGTTTTAGGAGAGGGTCCAAACACACAAAAATGCTACACATTTAGCCTTGCATGCCTGTCTTCCCCTGAGACTGAAGTGAGATCTTCTTCGGTTTCATCTTTGCCTTGTTTTTGAAAAGGTAGCCTTGTTAACCTGTGTTTCTAGCATATCAGAGAGTAAAGAAAACAAAAAGACGAAAAAACATTGTGGCACTTTAAAGACTAACTGCTTTATTTTAATATTAGCTTTCGTGGATCAAGTCCACTTTGTCAAACGAAGTATTTATTGTTTGTCCACAGTATTTATTCTTCAATAAAGAGGGGAGAATTTCCAGATTTCCCTTTCTGCCTACAAAGCGAATTACATGTATTTTTCCCTCAATGTCTCTTATAGGAAATAATTTCCTTTTTCCCCCTCTATTTTTTGTCTTTCTCTCCCTTTTTCTCAGGTGCTGCTAGATCAGAAGCAGGTAAGCAATATCAGAGATGTTTCTGCAGAGGAATTTCACAGGCAAATAAAGAGGGCTGACAAACAAACCCAAAAATGCCAAAAATACAAGTTCAACCTTCTCTCTTAAAAACAGATGGAGAAAACATTAGCTAAAATATGTATTTAGTAAAAAAAAACCATTATGTTAGCATTTTTACATTACATTTTAACATGAAGGTTGATGCAGACCAATATAATTTTTACATTAATTTTTAAAATCCCTTTTAAAAAATAGAAGATGTCCCAAAATGTCCACATCCCCCAAAAAATTACTCTAAAAACACTAGCAGTTTGAATCCTGTTGATGGTCACATAAAGCTGTGGCTAACTGATGAAGGCCTCTTGGTTGTACATGTGAACTGGACATGTGAACAAGCATGCAATTGAGATGTGCACCAGCACCTCATCAATTCACAACATTTAGCCACAAATCTTACTAGGATCCTGATCAAACTTTTGAAATAAGTTTGGAATAAATATTTATTGCCCTATAGCAGGGGTTCTCAACCTTTTTACGCCATGGGCCAGACCACGTCCTCTCAGACAGCTGAGCGGGCCAGTCATGTAGTTCCCCACGCTGTAAACATTGCTAGAGAACACATCCAAGGCAGTCATAAACAGTCATAAACATGTTTATGACAGCCATGGGTGCATTTACAGCGCATTTTCTGCTGTTTTTGTCACTTCTGGCAGTAGCAGCAGGGGCGGCGGGAGCAAGGAGCATGTTTTTGGATGTTTTTGTGGCTTCTGTGCCGCTTCTGGCAGTGGCAGTGGTGGGCGCAAGGGCAGTGGCCCACATGAAATGGTGCCACAGGCCGGGTCCAGCCCACGGGCCGTAGGTTGTGAACC
The DNA here is from genome assembly GCA_035047305.1 of Bradypodion pumilum. Lineage (NCBI taxonomy): Eukaryota > Metazoa > Chordata > Lepidosauria > Squamata > Chamaeleonidae > Bradypodion > Bradypodion pumilum. The sequence continues at coordinate 29,598,506 of JAWDJD010000008.1, forward strand.
ACTGCCCTATAGCAAAGGCAAAGGTCTTCCTTGCTCGAAAACCATCCGTGTCCAACTTTAGGGAATGGTGTATCTCTCCGTTTGCAGCCAAAGAGCCAGGGCTATGTGCATCTGCAGACATTTCTGTGGCCATGTGGCAGGCATGACTAGATGCAAAGACCACAGAGTGATGTTTCCTTTCCTGCCTATGCGGTACCTATTTATCTGCTTGCAATTTCTTGTTTTTGAACTGCTAGGTTGGCAGGAGCTGGGACAGACGACAGGAGCTCACTCCATTGTGCAACAGTTGGGTTTCTGAATGCTGGCCCTATACAGCAACATTAAAATTAAATTGTAATAGGGTAATGTTATCCAAAGAGTGGTGTGATGATTAAACACTGAAGAAGGTTTAAATAAGTTGCACTTAGCATACAAATTACTTTTTGATTACCATATTTGCTGGTGTATAAGACCCACTTCCCCCCGACCAACCTTAATATAAACTGGAAAAATGGAGTGTGTCTTGTACTGTATCTAGCGGCCTAGAGTGGGCCATCTTGGTAATAACGGGGTGTATCTTATACTCTGATGAGTCTTATACACTAGCAAATATTGTAATTAACTCAGGATAGTTATTTTTTGCAGCCAGAGACCTTTTATGTCTCTCCCCTGCCCCCAAAAGCCATGTGCTTTTTTCTGAGAGGGGAATAGTATAATTGTTAGAGCATTTTCCCCTCTCAATAATTTTGGGTTGTTCTTGTTCTTTCATGTCCAGATCAGACCCTAAACTGCCACAAAGAAGCCACTTACTTGGCTTTGTCATTAGCCAAACTTAAGTCCTCATTGGCGCATGTTTCTGGCAGTGATTGGCAGACCAGTAAATGAGCTGGATTCTGTATCTCGCCACATTCACATATGTTATTGTCTGCCAGCAGCCCCCACTTGAGCATGTTGGTCTTGTATTTAGGAATTCCAAAACTCAGCCTATTCAGGGTCCTCCAAATGACATAGGCAATGGTGAGCTCCAAAATATTACTACCACACTGCAGGCGTGGTATGGTGGGCATGGCCAGAGGGGAAGCCCTGAGTTGCACCCGAATTAGGACTACTGTACTTTATTTCAAAACTTGGATGGGCGGGGCCAGCCAGAATTTCTGCTACTGGTTCTGGTGAACTGGTGCGAACCTGTTGATGCCCACCACTGGACATAGGGGAGGTAGAATTCCTCAGCCATATCCTCCTTTAATCTTATTCCTTGTCCAGTGAGCTCCTCCCTTCATCTTCTAAATTGCTTTTGCTCTTGTGTACCCTTAAGAATGTTTGTTTTGTTTTTTTGCCATAAAGCTTTTGGTTGTTAAATAACTATAAAAGAAAGGTGGCTGTGATTTTGAGGCACTGTTTCCTGCTCTTCAGAGGGAAAGTATCCCAGAAGGTACTACTGTTGTCTAAAGAATTCTACATTGCAAATCAACTTCTGTGTTTTTTCTACAAAAAAAAACACCAGTGAACTATTCCTCAATATTGACTTGCCAGAAAAATACCCCTTAACCATAGTCACTGGAAGTGTTGCTTGAAAATAGTAACAGGATTCAGACTGAGAGGTTGTTGTTGTTGTTGTTGTTGCTCTTGTTCTTGTTGTTCTCCCTGTTTATTTACATGTGAGAATTTGATTTTGCATTCACCGCCAACTTCATCATTGTAAATCCCTTTCTTCTCTCCCTTTTCTTCACAGCCTGTGGTCAACCAGTGATAACTACACGAATTGTTGGTGGGCAGTCAGCCACTAACGGCGCATGGCCCTGGCAGGTCAGCATTTCTGTGTCATCTGCAGGGACTATAGAGAAATGTGGAGGCTCTCTCATAAATGAGCAGTGGGTGCTCTCTGCAGCTCATTGTTTTCAGTGAGTATCTGATACATGGAGTGAAGCTATGATGCTTCATCCTTCAATCATTCTGCTTTCTTCACTCACCCATCTTTCTTCACACCTTTCTCCTCCTGTGTGTTTCTCCAACCTTCATTCTGTCCTTTCAGGTAGCATGTAATATGGTTTCCCCATGCCCGCCTGGCATGGAAACGGCCCTTGCAGAGGCCACTTAGGTGAGAAGGCTCCCGGCGGTGGTTTCTGCGGGCAGAGAAATTAAGGGGGGTGGATTAATGATAGGGTTTGATTCACCCAATTCCTTGACCTGACCGGCGGATCTGCTGAGAGAGCGAATATCTAACTCTGTTACCCATTAGAGTAATCCCTCATCTCCGAGTCTCCGTCTCATCCCAGATGCAAACAGAGGCCATGTTTACCCCAGCCTTATCCCTAAACAATGGTGTTTCCCCATGTCAGTGTTTGCCCAAGTTAATTAACTTCCCCAAGAGAGATTCCCAATTAACCCAAGTAAACAGGTGATGTGATTTCTGTCAGATGACGGTTTCGCCACCGTTGCGCTTTTTCTCCTATATATGTTGAAGCTTTCCCTCAATAAACTACTGATCTGATCACGCTCCATATTGCCTCGTATCGTTTCTTGATCAGTCTCCTCCGGGACCTCCGGCCCTCTGCGGCCCCGATTCCTACACCTGGTGACCCCGACGTGATCTACTCGTGAGTAAGCGACCCCCGAGCGGTCTACCTCAGAGTAAGCGATCACACGGTCCGGTTCTGCGCTTGAACCGCGTCCGCTCATCCCGGAGGACAGCGCGGCAGCCCGGCCGGTAAACCGGCCGGTCGGGAAGACGGCCTAAGCGGCGAGGCATTACCGAGAGGTTTCCTACAGTTTGCTCCCGACCTTCGCGGCGGCTTGCAGGTTGCGGAGAAAACGCGTTCCGCAGGGTCAGCTGTGAACCCCTGACAGCGCAGAGGCCACCGAGGGCCCGTGGTAGGGGACCACGCTCCGAGCTCTACCCAAAGAATCGTCGCCAGAACCTATTACTTGCCCAAGACGCGTCGACCCGTCCCGAGGAGGAAACTTCGGAGGACCCTTCGCAGGTAATATGGGGACCTGTCCTCAGCGACAGCGTCCGTCCACTAGCCAAAAAACTCGTGAGGAAGAGTTTAAGATCCTGGCCAGGATATTTCAGTTAAGATTTCACAGCCGAGAGCTACCGAGACTTTTGGTGTACCTAAGGGAACACTGCCTGCTTTACCCAGAAGTAGGCACGTTAACCCTTGAGCTTTGGGATCAGATAGGAGACTGCATTCAGCAACCCCCAAAAGCTCCAGGAGGCGTAATTCGCACATGGAACAAATGTAGGAAACTCTTAGCGGAGATAGAACCAGTCCGGGTAGAGGCCAAAGAACCCCCACATCTGCCAGCCACGCCAGCCGAGCCATCGGCGCCTACGGCGCTCTATCCGTCATTGCAATTTAGGCAGAATAGCGTAGGGAACTTTCCCTCGGTGACAGCTGCAGACGTCACCGACGGAATGCAAGGAATGAGGAGCGCAGGCGCTTCTCTGACAGCCCCAGGTTCCCAAGTTACCAAGAGTGCCCTTCAGCGCACAGTGGAAGAAGAAATCAGGAAGGGAGAGTTGCCAGCGGAAGAACTAGCTGAGCTTAGTCAGATTTGTCCAATTCGCTTAGAAATGGATGCCCCCACAGGGGCCCAGAAGATAGTTCACTCACCAGTCCCGTATAAGCTTCTCATGGCTATACGGAAGGCCATCTCAGAGACAGGGCTTCAGAGCCGGTTTACTAGGGGCACGCTTCAGCAAGTGTGCGAGAACACCATGTTCATCCCGCACGACTGGAAAGCCGTCATGCAGATGATGCTCAACCCTAGCCAGTATCTGATTTGGGACAGCGAGTTTCGCCTTGAAGCTCAAACTAGGGCTGCCAGGATGAGAGGCGCAGTAATTCCTGACCAGTTGTATGGTTCAGGTGCCTTCGAATCCGTTGATGCGCAGATCAACTTGCCACTCGCCACTCTCCAGATGTCGGGAGAGGCTGCCTTTAGGGCTTTTTTCAAGGTCCCTGCGACCGGCAAGGCGGCTAAAAATTATACCGCAGTCAAGCAGGGAGCCCAGGAGCCCTACATGGACTTCATCAATCGCCTGGAGGAGGCAATTAGCAGGCAGATCGATAATGAGGAAGCCCAGCAAGAGCTCATGATCAAGTTAGCCAAGGACAATGCCAATTTAAACTGCCGTAAAATCCTGCAGTCACTGGGCAATCGTCCCGACTTGACTCTCACGGACATGATTAGAGCTTGCGCCGACGTTGGCACAGAATCCTATAAGATGGGTTTGCTAGCAGCAGCGGTGCAAGGGGGTAAGAGACCTAAAAGCAAACATCAAGGAGCATGCCACAATTGTGGCAAGGTCGGTCACTTCGCTAGGGAGTTCCGATCCAAGGCAGGCGGACAAAATTCCGGCCGTTCCAAGGCTCCAAACACCCTGTGTCCGAAATGCAAGAAAGGCTACCATTGGGCCAGAAACTGTCCGAGTTCGGGAAACCGGCATGCGGGCACGTCTCTGGCCCCGGTCCAAACAGAGACTTCCCAGATTCAAGGCTCACCAGAGCTAGACTAGATTCATGTCACATTCCAGGCACTGCGAGGGCGCAGGCCAGCCCCAAGGGCAGTACAGGGTTAGACTTGACTTGCCAGGCAGACGTCACATGCGACTTGCCAGGCACGGTCTATCTGGTGGACTCCCAGTACATGGGTCCACTGCCCAAGGGCTTTATAGGTTTAGTTTTGCCCCACAGCATAGCAGGAGCACGCGGAATTCTTATAATTCCAGGAGTCGTTGACTCCAATTTTTCAGGCGTTCTCCAAGTCCAGCTTTGGACACAACTGCCCCAGACAATTCACAAGGGAGACACCTTAGCGCAACTGATCATGGTTCCTTGTCACTCGCCAGCAGAAAGCCAGGGAAGGCTCAGGGACAGCTCAGAGTCCCGGTCAGAGGACCGCTCGAGCGCCAGTGAGGCAGTACAAGGATACCAGGTCTTAGCGACAGTGGAGACCAACATTGAGTGGAAACAGCACCCGGTTATTGAGGTATTTCTGAATAATAGATCATTCTCAGGCCTGTTAGATACCGGAGCTGATGTATCCGTGATAAGCAGAAGCCAGTGGCCAAGGGAGTGGGCCATTGAGCCGGTCTCCGGTGTGTGGGGGGTAGGCGGCATTCAGGAAGCGTTTAGGAGCCAGGAGTGGGTGACAGTCACAATTCCAAAGGCTGACGGCACAGCGGTAATTCGGCTGCACATTCTTGATGTGCACATCAACCTTTGGGGGCGAGACATTTTACAGCAGTATGGTGCTACGCTTACCTTCGGGTAATGGCGTTGCCACTTAAGTGGCTCACCAACACGCCGGTCTGGGTAGAACAATGGCCGGTAGTGGGAGAGAAATTAGTCGCCCTTAAACAACTGGTTAAAGAACAGCTAGACGCAGGACACATAGAGCAGTCCACTAGCCCTTGGAATTCACCAATTTTTGTGATTAAGAAGAAATCGGGGAAGTGGCGACCCCTCCACGATCTCAGAGAGATCAATAAATGCATACAGCCAATGGGTCCGCTTCAATGCGGCATCCCAAATCCTAATATGATTCCCGAGGGGTGGGAGATCCTAGTTGTAGATCTCAAGGATTGTTTTTACACGATTCCCTTAGACCCCAGGGACCGGGAAAGGTTTGCCTTTATGGTGCCAGTTGTGAACCACAGTGAGCCTACGCAGCATTACGCGTGGAGATTTTTGCCACAGGGCATGCTCAATTCGCCCACCCTGTGCCAAATTTATGTTCACAACGCACTGGCAAAGTTTCGAAACCTTTACCCAAAAGCGTTAGTTTGTCATTTCATGGACGACATCTTGGTCGCGGTGCCGCAACTCGGCAGCGAAATGTTTTCAGACCTCCAGGCCAGCCTGGGGGAGAAAGGATTACTCATTGCCCCAGAGAAAGTGCAGAGAACCGAGCCCTTCTCATACTTGGGTCATCGGCTTCTCCACTCTTTCGCAGCACCAGTTTTGCCCCAAATCAATCTACAGGATTCAGTCACCTTAGTGGAGTTGCAGCAGGTTTTAGGGAACATTAATTGGGCCAGACTGTATTTTAGATTGGATACGGATCTTTTGAAACCGCTCTTCTCACTGCTAACCTTGGGTAAGCAGCCAGCAGACCAGATACAAATTTCTCGAGAAGCGTGCTTGGCTCTCGAGAAAGTCAATCAGGTTCTCAGCCAGAGGTGGGTAGATAGGATTACCCAAGGGCCATATGCCCCAATCCTGAACTTGTACATAGTTCGGGCAGGATCCATGTTCACCGGAGCCCTAGGAGTAGACTCCGAGAAAGGGGCGAACATCGTGGAGTGGGTGTACTTGCCGAACACCTCTTCACGGAACATCGTTCCTCCCCAAGAGTTAGTTTCCGCGGTGATTTACCGCGGGAGGCTGAGAACTAGGGACATTTCAGGGCACGACTTAGCCAAAATTGTAGTCCCGTTCACCAAGGAACAGATCCAGCAACTGATGCAGCTCGGTGACTCACTTCCAATAGCTTTGGAGGGATTCACTGGAAGCTTGGCATACCACTTGCCCAAGGACCCCAGACTTGTCTCGCTTCAAACGCAGACAGTCAGCTTGTTCGAATTGCTCTCGCTGGTCCCGCTTCAGGGAGCCAGGACAGTTTTTACTGATGGTGGTCGAACGTATGGTGTCTTGACTTGGCAGGAGGGCCAGGCTTGGCGCACGATGTTAACTCTTCCACAGAAGTCCGCACAGCGGGCGGAGTTGGCAGTGGTGAACCTCGCCTTGCGCACCTTCGCCAAAGAGCGCCTAAACATCATTACCGATAGCCAGTACATTAGGAACTTGCTTCACAGTCTACCGGGAGCATACATCACTCCCGCGATAGACAAGAATTTGCTTAGTCTGTTTTTAACTACTCAATTTCATTTGCGAAACCGCACGGAGCCGCTCTATATTGCCCACATCCGAAGTCATCAAGACCTACCGGGTCCGATTTCGGCGGGCAATATCAGAGCGGACGCGGCGGCAAAGGAAATTCAGCAACGTTCAGTGTTGGGTGTTTTCACTACGCCAATCCAGAGTCATGCATTTTTTCACCAAAATGCCAAAGCGCTTGCCAGACAGTTCAATCTGCCACTTTCTCAAGCCCAAGGCATAGTTCGCTCTTGCCAGCATTGCGCAGGGGCACCGGGGGGGCCCTCGTGGGGGGTCAACCCACGAGGGACAGAGGCTAACCAAGTGTGGCAGATGGATGTCACGCATGTTCCGCAGTTTGGCAGATGGCAGTACATGCACGTTTGCATTGATACCTTTTCTCAATTCGTTTGGGCAACGGCGCAGAAAGGGGAGACTGCTTCCCACGTGGAGCAGCACCTCCTTTCCTGCATCGCGGCAATGGGCAAACCGCGGCAAATTAAAACCGATAATGCCCCATCCTACAGCTCCAGGCAGCTGGCGGCCTTCATGGCCACCTGGGACATTAAGCATACTTTTGGCGTTCCTTACGATCCGCAGGGGCAAGCGATTGTGGAACGGGTCAATCGGACGCTCAAGTCCTATATTGACAAACAAACAGAAAGGGGGGAGCCACCAGCCCTCCCCAAGTCACAGGCTCAGGCACAGCATTGTCTGAATAAGGTATTGTTCACTTACAATCACCTTTATGTTTTTTCGGATTGCACGCCGCAGGAGAAGCACTTTCGCCATTCGGAGGCTCTCCCGCGACCGATGGTCCGATACCGGGTGCCACCGGACCCTTCCTGGAGGAGCCCGGCGCCGCTCATAACCTGGGGGAGAGGGTATGCTGCAGTTATGTCTCCTACAGGTGTCGTTTGGATTCCAGCTCGGTGTGTCAAACCTCACTTGGAACCACATGGCGTGGACCCAGGCCGGCCCGAGTCCGATCCCAGAGATGGAGGACCTCACCCTAACCGAGAGGACCCGTCGGGAGAGACAACGGTCACAGATGCCAGCACCGAGGATCACCTGGGGGATGGTCAAGGCCCTTTGCCATGAGGCCCAGGACACCATCCAGCGCGAGGAGAGGGAGCCGACACCGGAGAACCTCGTGGCTGCAGTCCTTGCCCAGATTCATGCCAACTCCATGGCAGTCACCATCGTCCTGATCCTCTCCCTATTTGCCGGGGGAGGCGTTCAGGCTACCTTGTTAAAGGCCAACGATTTGGTGCCCAGCGGAGACCTCTCTGCCAGAATGCAGTACAACATTTGGGAAAGGTTGGCGGGCCTCGTCAACCAGTCCGATTTTTGCCTGAGGCAGGACATTGGTTCTGCCTCAATCCTGAGCACCTGCCTCATCCCAGTGTGCCATTCTCCAGGCGCATACCCAAGGGATGGGGACTGGCTTGTGAAACGGATTTTCAGCCCATACAACCCAGCGGCTTCCACAGAATACGCCCGTTGGGAGATGCGGCTCACCATGACTTTGCCGGCTGATGCAGCCACTCTCCACACTCCTCGAGTGGCGGTCAGCCCGAACTCTACTTGTGGTCGAATGACCGGCTGCTCCACAGTCGGCCGGACCCGGCGCCGCTGCCTCTACGTCGGCAGTGGCAATTGGACTTGCGATAACCCAGTGAAGCTTGGTTCAATGTATGCTCATGTTACGTTACCATCTGGTTGGTTCTTTACATGTAATCAGTATACCTTCAACTACATTCCCGCAAATGTATCAGATTCCACATGTTGCATTAGTCGTTTGACACTGTTACTCCCTACTAAGGATATGGTCACCCCAAGCACAAATGTTACAAATGTTTCAGCACCCATATGGCACACTCGCACCACCCAGTTATACAGCTCATGTGAGAGCAGCTTTAGAGTTATGAGTCCAGCCGAATACGTCTCGTTGGCGGTCAGCATAATTGGCGTGCCAGGCTTAGCCGTCGGCAACGCTCGGAGGATCAGCCGACTGGCTTGCGGGTTGGCTAAGGCCATCAACCACACCTCCTCGGCGATAGCGCTGCTCAACCAGGAGCAGGAGGAGCTTCGCCATGCCATACTTGACAATAGAGCGGCTATAGACTACCTCTTATTGCTTCGTCATTTGGGTTGCGAATCTTTCCACGGTATGTGTTGCTTCAATCTTACGGACAACTCCCGCAAGGTACAGAGTCAGCTCACGGCCCTCCATACAATAGTCGAGGGCATAAGGGAAGGTTCTGCATGGGGAACTTGGTGGAGTTCATTGTGGGATTGGATGTGGTCGTGGATTCCATGGGGGTGGCTCCAGACGGTACTCAAGGTGGTTGTGGGGGTGGTCATACTAGGCATAGCTATCTGCTGCTTTGCGCAATGTATCCCCTCACTGATCTCGAAGTGCCGCCCCAAGAAGAAACCCCGAAGCGCCATTCCCGCTCAGCAGCTAATGCCTCTCTTGCGCAGAGTTGCCGGTCAGGCTCTTAAGTAAAACAGAAAGGGGAGATATGGTTTCCCCATGCCCGCCTGGCATGGAAACGGCCCTTGCAGAGGCCACTTAGGTGAGAAGGCTCCCGGCGGTGGTTTCTGCGGGCAGAGAAATTAAGGGGGGTGGATTAATGATAGGGTTTGATTCACCCAATTCCTTGACCTGACCGGCGGATCTGCTGAGAGAGCGAATATCTAACTCTGTTACCCATTAGAGTAATCCCTCATCTCCGAGTCTCCGTCTCATCCCAGATGCAAACAGAGGCCATGTTTACCCCAGCCTTATCCCTAAACAATGGTATTCCCCATGTCAGTGTTTGCCCAAGTTAATTAACTTCCCCAAGAGAGATTCCCAATTAACCCAAGTAAACAGGTGATGTGATTTCTGTCAGATGACGGTTTCGCCACCATTGCGCTTTTTCTCCTATATATGTTGAAGCTTTCCCTCAATAAACTACTGATCTGATCACGCTCCATATTGCCTCGTATCGTTTCTTGATCAGTCTCCTCCGGGACCTCTGGCCCTCTGCGGCCCCGATTCCTACAATGTAAAGCTTTGGACAATCTCTGGTGAATGAGCTTCTACAGCAGTGTTTCCCAAACTTTAGTTTGTAGACTTCAATTCCCAGAAGCCTTAGTCTATTCCCCAAAAAACTGGTCAGCCAGTGTACTGACTTAGGCTTCTGGGAACTGAAGTCCTTCATGGGGCGTGTGACCAAGTTTGGGAACCACTGTTCTACAGTAAAAGGTGCGAATTGTGTGGTCCAGTGAGTTGAATGGGGCCTACCAAAATCCCTTAAAAGGCCCCTCTGTGTACTGTGAGTCCCCACCTTTCTCCCCCACCCTCATTTACCACACCTCTGGGGATCGCATAAGTGAGTTCTGGTTAAGCCTGGAAGATGTTTGGAAAGAATAAATTTCTTACATTTAAGTTCTTGAATTTTTCTGCATTTCCCTTATATTTTCAGACATTATGATGGATATGAAATACAGTTGGGTGTCTATCAGCTCCAGAATCCTATACAATCAAATATTGTGACTAGTACAGTGCAGCAGATTATCCTCCACCCTGACTACAAGGGTTATGATGGTTCCAGTGGAGACTTGGCATTAATACAGCTGACATCTCCTGTGAATTTCACCAACTATATCCTCCCTGTCTGCCTGCCAGATTCCTCCACAGAGTTCCCCTCAGGAACAAACTGTTGGGTCACAGGATGGGGACACACAGAAGAGACTCGTAAGTAAGAACTGGGACTTATTTTGCTATTTTCATTTCTTCTCTGACGTCCAGCTGCAAGGGATATTATTTATGTTGCTGTTTTGTGGGGGTCTTTTTTTTTAACTCTCCTACCCAAGAATGTTTAAGTTCCCTAGCATCACACTTCAGAACTCACTAGACCTGCAAGTCAGTCATAATACAACATTATTGCCTGAAAGGTTGTTTAAAACTTTTCAGCTAACTGATGTCAACTATTTCCAGGAAAAAGGCAGGCTGGCTGGCTGGTTGACTGTTTGGTTGGTTGGTTGACTGGTTGGTTGGTTGGTTAGTTGGTTGGCTGGCTGGATGATGTCCCAAGCACTTCTGGGGGATTTCTCAGCCTGCCAGCACAGGCATTGGTTGCTGGGGAAGGGAAGAAATCACCCGTCTCTTTCCATTGCCTCCCAGAATCCCCTTTTTTCCTATCTCTCTCTCTCCTCTCTCTCCCCCTTTCTCTCCCCCTCTCCCTTTCTCCCCCTCTGTCTTCCCCCTCTGTCTTCCCCTTTTCTCTCTCTCCCCCTTTCTCTCTCTCCCCCTCTACTCTCTCTCTCTCTTCCCCACTCTCTCTCATCCCCCTCTCTTTCCCCTCTCTCTTCCCCTTTTTCTCTCTCCCCTTTCTCTCTCTCCCCCTCTACTCTCTCTCTCTCTTTCCCACTCTCTCACCCCCTCTCTCTTTTCCCTATCTCTCTCTTCCCTCCTCTCTCTCTATTCCTCCTCTTTCTCTCTCCCCCTCTCTCTTCTCTCTCTCTTCTCCCCTCTCCCCCCCAACTATGTGTGCACGCGCACCCCAAAACCACTCCAACCACCAATGAAATTTATATCTGCCCAGCAGGGCCAGGCAAAAAATGCTAGTATCTTACTAGAACCTAGATCCCATGACTCCTAGATTCCTTTCCTGGACAGTCATTGCTACCACACCCTTCAATATATAGTGCAGAACATGCAGATCTTCATTTTTTTCTTATGCAGAAGACATTCTAATGTGTCAAAATAGTTCTAAGAAATAAGGGAGGGGGGTGTAGAGAACTGACACTAAAGAATGCCAACTATCAGCGTACAAAGCCTAATTCTGAGAAAGATAGAAAGATGGATGTGCTTTTGTGTTATGTATGTTAACTGTGTTTTCTGACAGGAGCAGAATGTATCTTCTCTCATGTATCTATTCTTATGCAAATAAGTGGATCGAAAATGTGCACACTCTGTTAGCCAATGGGCTTGTTGTATTATTGTTACTGTTTATAGGAGCGGAATGTATCTTTTCACTACTTCACTCGTCTGCTTCTTCATTCCCTGAACACGAAATTTTGTGACTAGCTGATATGGCAGCCAATCAAAGCACTATGTAAAATTCTGGCTTTTGCTAGAGACCAAAATAAAAAGAGCATGAGTGGGTGGATCTAAGTGTCATGGAGGGACCCTGGACTTCTGAATTGGCAAGTGCATTATTGGTGCTGAGGGCACTTTCCTAGTAGTAAATTTATGAGCATCTGGATGCAGCCTAATTTTTCCACCCCACCAACTTTTCCTCCCTTTCTAGAGCCACTGGAATCCCCAGAAACTCTTCAGGAACTGATGGTACCACTCATAGACCGAGACACATGCAATATGCTCTATAACACTGACCTAGAAGAAGACCAGGAGCTGAATCCTATCAAGTCTGATATGCTGTGCGCTGGTTATGCAGATGGAAAGAAGGATGCCTGTCAGGTAAGAAACTCTGGAACCTTCTCTTTATAGTACTTTGTTCCTGCTCAGAAGTGGAAGTCCTGTGCAGACCTCCTTACTCTCACATGAGCCATCTTATTGTGTGATTGCTCTGTCTTATTCCTTGGCCCCACCTCCTGTACCATTAAGCCCCACCCACATCTGGAATATGGTCCTTGAGTCCTTTCCTAATTTGAATTTGGAATTCTCAAACTTAAAATTGTTCCCCTATCCATGTTTTAGATGTCTTGGGGGTCAGGAGGTTCATTTTACAAGAAGTCTTCTCCTACCGCCCCTCGCTTTTCCCTCATTCATTTCTTGTGTGGTTTAATTTACCATTTTTGTGAAGATGTGTCGATTTTGTAAAGTAGCAGTAACAGCTGTACGGTAGCCAATTAAATTGAAGACATGGTTCTAACTATCCAAAAGGTACCTTCATTTTGACAGTGTCATGTCAAGCCTAGATACAGAAGAAAAGCTATCCAAATCAAATTAAAATGGAATAAATGTAGAACCAGTAAGTATTTGCATCAAAGCTGAGCTGCAGATTCATTTCTGTGGGCCCTTGAGTTTCCAAACTCACCTTTGAGGGGCCCTTTGGGGACTTCCTAGCTTTTGTGCTAAAATGATAAATGTTGAAATGCTTCTTCCAAGATTTTAGTCCTGCCAGTAAAAGCTCAAAATGAGACTATGATGGTATTAGATACCTTCGTACCATCTTCTTGAAGGGAGTTTGATATGATTCAGTAAGGAATGGCCATCAGGCTAAAGTGACTGCAAACTCACTAGCCCTTTCACAACTTATTTGCACATAAGAAGCCGGTTGACAGCATGTAAGGGACCAACGACAATACAACAGCCGAAGGGTTGGCTTAACACAGGTTTATTGCATGATTATCCGGGGGAACATGTGGTAATGCCGGATGGGTAGCTCAATATATACAGCTGGCTATACATTTGAATGTGGCTCGTTGGCAGACTATTGGTTGCTGCCTGCGTGACGTCGTAGGAGGTCACGCCCTTCTTGACCAGGTGAGGAGGTCGCGGGGAATCTTCCCGCGCTGCTGATCCAGGTGGCTTTGATCCATTAGAGCTGGACGCTCGCTACTGCCCTCTGGTGGTCACTAGCTCGCGTCCCCTTATTAAGCATACATTGATACAGGTGATGGTTATAATGTTGCACACAGAAAGGTTACATTGATAACACATGGTAAAGGTACATTGTTAAAGGCACTGCTTTACAGAACACAACATCCCTCCCCCCTAGGATGAGACGAAGTCTCTCAGCCAAGATGGCTTGTTGCGTGTGCGTGTGGGCCGTGAAGAAGGCTGCCACCCCCCGGGGGCATTATTGCTTCTTTGTTCCCTGGTCCCTTGTCCTGAAATGGGAGAGGGAGACTCGTTAGTGGCTTGCCGCTGTCTGGCGGTCTTAGGGGAAGGGAAAAACTCCATTGTGGGGAAACCGGGGGCCGTTGGGGCTAACGAAAAACCCCTCTTCTCGCTTGGACGGGTGGGGGACCACTCCGAAAAAAACCCCCGGTTCTGGAAATCAAAATCTAACTTGGTAGGGGTACCCGCATTTGTGGGGACTTTCCGCGAGATATGTATGGGGTCGGGTTCCTCCTCCCCGGAAAGATCCCCCAGGGTATCTATGAGGACATCCTCCTCCCCCCTCGGTGGGGGCCCACGGTCCCTCTTTCCTCCCTCTTGGGCTGAACGGGTGGGGGAGAACCCTAACGCTGACTTATTTCCTGCCTGATCAGTGCCCTGCTCATCGGAGACCCTGCGTCGGAGCTGGTCCGCGTGCCGCCTCCACAGGAGCCCTGTGCTGGTTTCCACGCGGTACGACACGGGGCCGGTCTGCTCTACGACTATGCCCGGAACCCAGGCTGGGCCCGTGCTGGCGTAATTCCTGCAATGCACGGGGGCGCCTACACTGAAACTCTTCGTAGCCTCCAGCCCAATCTTCCTCCCCTTGTCTTCTACCCTCGTGGGGTAAGGATGGTGGTCAGCTTCCTGCGCATTAAGAGCTCTGCGGGGGAGTATCCTGATGCCAACGGGGTCACCCTGTACCCTAGGAGAAACTGACACACTTGTAGGTTCAAATCCCCTGGGCCCATGCGCCGCAACGCGTCCTTCGTGGTGCGGACGAGGCGCTCTACTTGGCCGTTGGTGGCCGGGTGAAAGGGGGCGGAGGTGATATGCCGAACTGCGTTGATTTCCATGAATGCCTTGAACTCGGAGGACGTGAAACAACTAGCGTTGTCGCTAATTAGCGTGTCGGGTATGCCGAACGTGGAAAAGAGCCTCCGCAAATGTCTAATGGTCTGGGCCGAGGAGGTGCTCGTGACTGGGATAACCTCCAACCATTTGGAGAAAGCGTCCACTACAAGAAGGAACAGGGTGCCTCTGAACGGGCCCGCGAAATCAATGTGCACCCGGGACCACGGCCCCTTAGCCGCGTCCCATTCCCTGTGGGGAATGCGGGCCTCCTCCGGTCTGGAGCACTGGCAACTTTCACAAGTGCCGACCATGTGCTCAATGTCGGCGTCTAGCTGGGGCCACCAGAAGTAACTCCGGGCCAGCGCCTTGGATCGCACGATGCCGGGGTGGCTGACGTGAAGCAGTTTGAGCACCCGCGGCCGAAGGGAAGTGGGAATCACCACCCGCTGCCCCCACAAGAGACACCCCCTCTCTAGGGACAGTTCTAGCTTTTTTCTGAAAAATGGAGCGAACTCCTCCGCTGGGGAGGATGCGGGCCACCCTTTCTGTAGCCAGGAGCTTACTGTCGCTAACATTTTGTCTTTCTCTGTCGCTTTGGCGATGTCGGCGGGCACTACCGGGGGCGAATCCAGCACCTCTATCATGAGAACCTGATGGTCCCGCTCCCCCATGCTCACCTGGCTGGGCGTTAGGGGAAGGGGAGACCTAGATAGGGCGTCCGCATGGCTGATCTCTTTCCCGGGCCGGTAGACCAACGCGTGCTGATACGCGTTGAGAAAAATGGCCCACCTGAGCATCCTTGGGGACAGGATTTGAGGGGTGGGCTTATCCGCGGTAAAAATGCCTAGCAGGGGCTTGTGGTCCGTCACGATGGTGAAGGGGCGGCCATACAGAAAATCGTGAAATTTTTTCGTCCCCGAGACTATCGCTAATGCCTCCCTGTCCGTCTGTGCGTAGTTTCTCTCTGTTTGGGACAGGGACCTGGAGTAAAATGCTATCGGGGCCTCCCTTCCGTTCGCCAGCACGTGGCACAGCACTGCCCCCACCCCCACTGGAGATGCATCACAGATCAGAACTACTGGGCGTTTGGGGTCGAAGTGGGTCAGTATGGCGTCGGACGCCAGGAGGCTTTTCAGCTCACTAAATGCCCTTTCCTGGTCATCGCCCCACTTCCATGCCTGGTCTTTCTTAAGCAGCCTGTGTAGCGGTTCGGCCACCGCTGCCTTCCGGGGGGAGGAAGGAGTGGTAAAAGTTGAGCAGCCCTAGGAACGACTGCAACTCGGGCTTGGAGGTGGGGCGGGGGGCTTTCTTGATGGCTGCCACCTTAGACTTGGATGGTTTTATCCCCTCAGGAGTCACACAAAACCCTAGGAACTCAACCTCGGTTGCGAAGAAGACGCATTTGTCCTTTCGCAACCTCAGCCCCGCCTTTTCGAATATCGTCAGTACCTTCCCCAACCTCTTGGCCAATTCAGCCCGACTCCCCCCTGTTATTAACACGTCATCAAAGTAAGGCAACACCCCCTCCAGTCCCTTCAGGAGGCGTTCCACGAGTGACTGGAAAATTCCTGGCGCCGAATTCACGCCGAATTGGAGGCGCGTCACCTGGAACGCCCCCTTATGGGTGACTATGGTCTGCGCAGCAGCTGCGGCAGGAGACACCGTAAGCTGCTGGTAGGCCTGTGCTAAGTCGAGCTTAGCGAAACACTTTCCCCCGTGTAACCTGGCCAGCAGATGGCTGACTACCGGCACCGGATATGCATTCGGGCGGATCGCCTTGTTGATGGTGCACTTGTAGTCGGCGCATATGCGGACCTCCCCATTGGACTTTAGAGCAGTTACAATTGGAGTTTCCCACTCCGCAGAATCTACAGGCACAAGAATCCCCTGACCCACCAATTTGTCCAGTTCCGCCTCTATCTTGTCCTTGAGTGCGAACGGCACCGGCGTGGTTTTAGGCGAACAGGGCGGACCTCCGGGTCCAGGTCGAAAGTCACTGGGGGCCCTTTGAATTTCCCCAGTCCCATTTTGAAGACTTCGGGGTGCGCCTCGCACACCTCCTGAATCGGATCAGTCCCAGCAGCGTGCATTCCCACGGCATGCACCCCCCCAATGAACAACCCCAGGGGCTGGAACCATTGAGTCCCGAGGAAGCTGCAATTTCCCCCCTTGAGCATGACCAGGGGAAGGGACGCGGCGTGCTCCTTGAATTTGACCTGAAATTCTCCAACCCCCAACACTGGAATACTGTTCCCTTGCACGTCCCGTAGCGTGGCCCTCAATGCTTTGAGCTTAGGCCGCTTTTGGGGGGCAATTCCGAAAAATTCCCTCTGGGAAATGATTGAATATGAGGACCCCGAGTCAATTTCCATCCTAATGGGCACCCCTTGGACAAGTACCTCAACAAAGTAGCGGGGGTGTCCCGTAGACACGCTGAACACTGTGGTGTCGTCCTCGCTGCCGTCGGCGATGCGGCCCACGCCATCCTGCTTCCGCGTGGCCTGGGCGCCATCTTTTGGTTTCGCTGGGCGGTCTCGTCCCGCGGAACGGTCTGGGGAGCTCCTCCGGGACTCGCGCTTCTTCCTGCACACCTTGGCGATGTGCCCGCGGCGGCCGCAGTTGTGGCACTCGGCCTTCCGGAAGGGGCATTTCACGCGGCCGTGGGCTGCGCCACAGCCGTCGCAACGCCGGCTCTCCTTCCGGACCCTCTGCACGTCCTCGTCGTCGCTGCTCTCTGTAGACGACCTCGAAGTTCGCCGGGCCGCATATACCGGAGCCTCTGCTTTGCTTGACTTTGGCCGCCAGTCCTGGAGTTCTTGGACCCCGGCCTTCGTAGCTTCTGCGGCCTGGGCCGCTCTAACGACCTCCTGCAGCGTGGGAGGCGGCTCTTGGTTCATTAATGTGCGCTGGGTCTCGGCGTCATTCAGGCCGCACAGCACACAGTCTCGGAGGGTGATTTCGACGTTCTCCCATTTGCACGGGCCGGCCGCCAGCCGCAGGGCCGCCGCGAACGCGGCGACCGTCTCCCCGGGCGCTTGGACTCGCCTCCAAAACGCACTCCGAGCGGGAAACATCGCCGTGGCGGGCCGGACGTGCTCACGCAGCATCTGCCTGAGTTCCTTGGCCTTGAATTCGCTCACCCTCCTCGGTGCAATCAGGTCCACCAAGGTCCTTTTTGTTTCTTGTCCGAGCATTCTGGTGAAGATGGCCCTTTTCTTCGCCTCTTCCGTAACTTCGGACTCGATCAGTGCGGCCTGGAAGTCCATTTCGAAGATCTCCCAGTCGCCCGGTTTCCTGATTTCGAAACCGGCGCATGTCTTGGTCCCGTGGGCTGCCATCCCATCCTCGTCGCCAATTTAGTGTAAGGGACCAAAGACAATACAACAGCCGAAGGGTTGGCTTAACACAGGTTTATTGCATGATGATCCGGGGGAACATGTGGTAATGGCGGATGGGTAGCTCAATATATACAGCTGGCTATACATTTGAATGTGGCTCGTTGGCAGACTATTGGTTGCTGCCTGCGTGACGTCGTAGGAGGTCACGCCCTTCTTGACCAGGTGAGGAGGTCGCGGGGAATCTTCCCGCGCTGCTGATCCAGGTGGCTTTGATCCATTAGAGCTGGACGCTCGCTACTGCCCTCTGGTGGTCACTAGCTCGCGTCCCCTTATTAAGCATACATTGATACAGGTGATGGTTATAATGTTGCACGCAGAAAGGTTACATTGATAACACATGGTAAAGGTACATTGTTAAAGGCACTGTTTTACAGAACACAACACAGCACTACACATTCTTTACTCTCCAGTGCAATAGGGATTGCATGGACCTCTCATCTAACCAGCCTCACAAATCTGTTCCTCAGAAGGCATAACCCAGGGGTTCTCAATTTGCAGCCCACAGGCCAGATGTGGCCCATGGCACCATTTCATGTGCCCCCCACTGCCTCCACCACACCCGGAAGTGCCATGTGTGGTTCCTATTTAAGGTACAGGCCACCCCCATCATGCAGACAGGGCAGAATGGCCATCCAGCCCCTGAAACTGTCTGAAGGAGCATGTCCCAACCCTCAATTTGAAAAGGTTGAGATTGAACCAACCGTATGCTAATACCCATCTTTCTCCACAGGGTGATTCTGGAGGACCTTTGGTTTGCAAAACCAATGGATTTTGGGTTCAGGCTGGGATTGTAAGTTGGGCAGAAGGCTGTGCCAGACCCAATCGCCCAGGAGTCTACACATCAGTGCCTTACTATGCTGACTGGATCCAGGAGAAAATAAATGGCGGACTGTTGAGCACCCCCACAATCACACTCCTCTTGACATGCCTTTCATTCGCTCTCTTGTGAGGTGCTTGGCTTTTGATCTTCAGTCCACTAACTAAATACATGGAATATTCTGGATGCTCTTTGGATTCAGCGTAGCAGTGTCCAAACCTGCTACAGACAATGGGGAAGAGTTTTCTTCTGATTAATGAAGGCAAGTCTGATTTAACTTGTTTAAAAAATAACTTGATAGTGGTTGAAGTGTTATGGCTTATTCCAAACTGCTTTGGGACCTGTGATGTGGAGAAGTCCTGAAATACTACATCCAAAGACTGACATATTTTAATAGGATTTGATTAAAAGCTACACAATGAAGGATATGATGACACAAAAAGCATTATGAAGTATGTACTCCTAATTCAGCAATAAAGGATGTTTCTAGATAGAGCTCTCCTAGTACAGCCAGTCAAAAAAGACTGTGGGATTATAATATTTTCCACTCCTTAATCAACCTTCCTGTTAGAAGAAGCATTTGTGAAGCCCAGAACTGTTATGAAAGGATGGCAATGTCATTGGAAAATACAAAGAATGCAATAGTTTTGTTTCATAATTAAGGCATCATCTGGAAGCATCCAAAGAATAATCTTTCAGAAGACACTAGTCCAAAAAAAAAAAAACAGATTTACTGAGCATGGAATAGCAAGCAGCTTGCCAGC
The DNA here is from genome assembly GCA_035047305.1 of Bradypodion pumilum. NCBI lineage: Eukaryota > Metazoa > Chordata > Lepidosauria > Squamata > Chamaeleonidae > Bradypodion > Bradypodion pumilum. The sequence continues at coordinate 29,618,044 of JAWDJD010000008.1, forward strand.
TTGCTAACCTAGCAGTTTGAAAGCAAGAAATTGCAAGTAGATAAGCAGGGACCACTTCGGTGGGAAGGTAAACAGCGTTCCATGCACTCTGGTGTCTAGTCATGCCTGACACATGACCATGGAAACATCTGCAGAAGCAGACAGTGCTGGCTCTTTGACTTTGAAACAGAGATGAGTACTGAACCCTAGAGTCAGATACGCCTGGCTTTTGAGCAAGGGAAACCTTTACCTTTTTCCAGCTTTGTGGAGTACCTGACCAGTGCTCAGTCAAATGCCTGATTACACAATCAGTTGCACAAGCATTGCACAACCAGAGACATGACAACCATCTCACAAAATGGCTAAAACCACTTCTATGATTGCCATTCTGAAAGCAGTAAATCAGACAGGATATCAGCTAGTTTCAAATGATATCTGAATTCAACACTGGATGCAGGAGTTCTCAACCTTTTAAAGCCGGGGACCGGGTCATGATCCTTCAGACAGTTTCGGGGGCCGGATGGCCATTTTGCCCTTCCTCCACCACATGGCACTTCCTGGTATGGTGGAGGCAGGGGGGCACATGAATTGGTGCCGTGGGGTGCATCCAGCCCCAGGGCCACAGGTTGAGAATCCATGACTTGGAGTGTGTAGAAAATATTGAAGTGTGATTTCAGTTTGTTTGGTTCTCTCTGTGTTTATTTAATATCTAAATACAGAATGATTGCTTTGTCTTTCTATATATGGCTAGTATATATAGTATCAGTATAGGTAAAGTTCTCCCTTGGTCGAGCATCAATTGTGTCCAACCTGATGTATCTTATAAACCAGCAAATACAGTAATCAGAATGCCACTACTATCATAAGCCTCTCCTTTCACCACACAGTCAGAATGTTACAGCCAACCTGAATTCTCACTGCCAGACAGTGAAGCACTGCCCATACTACTTATCAAGTTGCTGCAGCTGATTGGAAGAATAAAATAGAGCACTACCACCAATCTGTTATCACAAAGAAAAATTACAACTCAATATATTGCACATGCCCCCATTATTGGACCAAAATTCCCTTACAGCCTCTAGCCAGCATAGCTCTTACTTCTATTCTTTTTATTTTGCTTTGCTTTTCTTAAATCCATTCATCTACTAAGCGAGTAGGGCAATCAGGGTGACATAGTGGAAGAAATCAAAATTATTTTTGGTTATTTCCTACAATTGCTCAACCTGTGAAGATCACTTGTGGACAATGACCTCAAAACCATCACTGGGTTTTGGGAATATCAAGACTATCACTGAAGTTGCTCAAATGTAAGCAGAAGGTCTGTTCTGAAGTACAAGAGGCGAAAGTAAGGCTTGTCACAAAAGCATGCCAGTAGAGACTAAGAGAAAGGGCAGGAGTAAGATGTTGACCCAGTCCGTACAACCACTGGGGGCAACGTTCTGTGTCATAGTGTTCTGGATCCAGTCCATGAAAGAAGTGGTCCGGGTGTAGACGCCAGGTCGATTTGGCTTTGCACATTCAAACCCGAAGCTCACCACTCCAGCCAAGAACCAAGTGTCATTCAGCTTACATGCCAGAGGTCCCCCTGAATCACCCTGGAAGAAGAAAGATAAAAAAGACTTCATAGAAGAACTTTCAAACTGCTAGGTTGACAGGAGCTGGGAGAGACAAGAGGAGCTCACTCCATCATGCAGCACTCTGGTCTCAAACCACTGACCTGCCAACCTGCTGGTCATCAAGCTCAGCATCTTAACCACCAAGCCACCATGGCCCTTTCTAGCCTCTATACCAGGGGTTCCCAACCTCTTCAAGCCAGGGGCTGGGTCATGTTCGTTCAGTCAGTTTCGAGAGCTGGATGGTATTTTGCCCTGCCTGCACGATGGGGTGGTCATTTTGTCTCAACAGTTTCAAAGGGGTGTCTATTTTGTTTTTTTGAATGCCCTTGGAGAGGTGGGGGGGCCAAATACAGCCCAAGGTCCTTAGGTTAGGAACCCTTGCTCTATACCCTATTCCTAATATCTCCTGTCTTTGTTACAAAATAACTTCAGTGTATGGTTCTTACCTGACAGGTGTCCTTCTTCCCTTCAGGATACCCAGCACAGATCATGTCTTTGTAGATCAGCCTGTAGCCATCAGGTATGATGGCATCCTCAGTTTTATTATGGTACATTTCATCACATGCCTCAACATCTATGATCTGCACCTCCAGTTCTTGCAAGGTCCGGGCAAGCACACCAGCTAGTTTTTAAAAAGACATTTACAGTATTCAGGTTTTGTCCCACGGGAATTGGTTATTTCCCATTAGCAGACATAGTTACTGTTACGGATTATAGTTCAAAGAGTACTCCTCCCAGCATGGTCATTGGCCATGCCACTAGGGAATTATAAGATAAAAAGGAATATTTCCCACCGTTGGCAGTTTTAGAAGTTCATTCTTTCATTTATTCATTCTTTCATTCAACTTGTAACCCACCCACCCACCCAAATTGGTACAAGCATCACTCTGGGCAGCTTACAGATGCTGTATTGCATGGATTAATATAGAAAAAACAAATAACGTCAAAACAACCTTACATAAATAAAAGTCATATACAATAATTGAAATATAATACCCACTAAGATGATATCTCAATAAATCAAAAACTATTATCAATAATATATAATTTATATTATCTTATTCATAGATCACAAACTCAGTTAAACCAAAACAGATAAGGGGAATACTGTAGATGTAACATCAGTTTACTAAGGAGGGGAAAGCTTAGTGAAATTGGAATGGTTTTAGTTGTTTACCGAAAGCCATTCAAGTGGAAGAAGATCTGATTTCCACAGATAATCCTTCTTTGATGAAGGAGACACAGATGAGAAAGATCTCGCTTTGGTCATAACCTATTTAACTTCTTTAGGTGCAACAATACGTAATTTAAGAGCTTGATTGGTCCAGGTCCAATGTTCCTTTTTTGGACTGTGGTTCCCAGAGTCCCTTAGCCTAGGGGTTCTCAACCTATGGCCCGTGGGCTGGCCCTGGCCCACAGCAGCATTTCAAGTGGCCCACATCACTGCCACTGCTGCAAAGAATACAGAAATTCAGTATACACTGCAACTGTTAGTTACTGGTCCCACTTCCATATTATTATGGTCTTTGAAAACACAGTGGCTGAAATGCAATAGTGCATTGTAACTAGAGTAGGCCCATTGAATCAGTGGGGGACTTGGTGAGTCACCTCCTCTGTAAATTCCAATGATTCAACAGGCCTACTACTAGATTTCAGCTAATATGTCGTAACTTTATCTTTTTAGCATGCAGAAGCAGATCTCAATTTTCTACCTAAAATATTGAGTCCCATAAACAAATCTCCATGGTAGGTTATCTGGCTACCCTCAGGTTCAAGCTAGCCACATGGCCAGCTCCTGTGTATGGAAGAAAGGAGTTTCATCTTGTCATTTGCCTCAGTTGGCAAAATGTCTTGGGTCAGTTCTGGATTCAGCAGGACTGTTCTTATGTTCTGAAGCCACTTTGCCTTCTACAACTGCCAGAAATGCCAGATATACAGCCTCATATTTGTATCATATTAAATACTATTTCCTTTTCTCTATATAGTATATGTACAGTGTAGAACAGTGGTTCCCAAAGTGGGACCCATGCCCCACAAGGAGACTTAAATTCCCAGAAGCCTAAGTCAGTACATTGGCTGATCAGCGCTTTGGGGAATTGACTTAGGCTTCTAGGAATTGAAGTTCAAACATCAAAGTTTGGGAAACACTGGTGTAGAGCTTTGGAAAGTCACCTTCTGAACTGAAATGCAGTCACTAAGCATGACTTGGGGGATTGTAGTCCAAAACCAGTCTTCTCCAAGCTTTCCCAAGCTCTGCTAGACTTCGAAGAACACCTTCCTTTTTCAATCTATATATTGTGGGGTGCCCACTCCTTCTCTCCCTGGGATCAAAGCAGCCTTTACCAACAAGGTACCCTTGAGATGAGTTAGACTACATCTTCCATCAACCCCAGATAGTGTGGCCAATGGAGTAGTTCATCATCCGCTGCGAAGTTGCCTTATCTTTTATCTTTCTTCTTCCAAGGTAATTCACCCACACACCCACAGAACAAACAAACAAAAAAAAAGTATCTTCCTTAAAGATACATACGCAACTTCCCAAACTCATCCTTACCTTCCAAAGAGACCTGGCCCCAGCCGGTGGCCCAGCATGACATCCCTGCAGAAAAGATGTCATGATCCAAACTACTTGGAAGGCAGATCGGCAAGACGGTCCATGAAAAATTGACCGGCTTCTCCAGACGGACAAGTGCGATATCGGCACTGAGACCTTCACCAGCGAAATATGGGTGCACAATGATTTTACTGATGGTGGATGAAATCATGCTGGGGGCAGGATCTGGGAGCTCATATTCCCCCAGGTTTATTTGGTATTCTGACAGTCTCAGTGGCCTGTGGGAGGCAAGTTAAAATAAGTGCCTTCAGGACCTTGAAGGCTACAGTTCAAAGGCTGATCAGCCCTAGAGTTTATTTATTTATTAATTTTTCTGGTTTATATTGCCGCCCAACTCCGAAGTCTCTGGGCAGCTCACAGAAAATAAAACAAATCACATTTTTAAAACCAATAAAAAAACCATTAAAACTGTCACCAAAAATTGCTCCGACCCCTACAGATTAAAAGATGTTGGGAAAAATACAGTAATCTGGACCACCTCGCAAGACTTTGCACATTCCCAGTAATTGAGATTTCCTATCATCAGACTTGTAAAACATTCTTAAGTCAGAGAGACATAGAATTATTTTTGTTGTTGTTGTTCATTCACACAGTCAAGTCTGACCCTTTGCAACCCCATGGAACACTGCATGCCATGCTCCTCTGTCATCTGCTATCCTCCATAGATCACCTAGCTCTACGCCCACTGCATTAACGATGCCATCTAGCCATCTCTTTCTCCTTTTTGCCTTCAATCTTTCCTAGCACCGGGGCCTTCTCCAGTGAGTCCTCTCTTCTCATTTGGTGGCCAAACTACTTGAACTTCATCTTCAATATTTGTTTTTCCAAGGAGCAGTCAGGGTTGATTTCCTTTAAGATAGGCCGATTTGATCTCCTTGCAGTGCAGGGGACTCTCAAGAGTCTCCTCCAACACCACGGTTCAAAGGCATCTATTATTCTGTGCTCAGTGATCATAAAAGAGGGAAGGAATTAGAAAAGATCACCAAGTATAAGGATGTTTCACTGGAGACCAAGACTAAGATCGCTCACACTATTGTATTTTTGATCATCATGTACAGATGTAAAACATGGACAATAGTGAAAGCCAATAGGAAAAATATTAATTCATTTGAAATATGGTGCTGGAGGAGAGTGTGCAGATAAAGCTGGACTACTAAAAAGACACAATGGTTTGTAGAGCAAATCAAGCCTCAACAATCTCTGGAGGCAAAAATGATAGAACTGAGTTTATCCTAATATGAGCATCTCATGAGGAAGTAATACTCTTTGGGAAAGACAACAGTGATGGGAAATATGGAGGGAAGCAGGGGGGAAAGACAACAGACATGAGATGGATTGACTCTGTAAGAGAAGCCACAGGCTATAACAGGGGTTCTCAACTTTTCCCTGCCATGGGCCAGACCATGCCCCCTCCATCCACTGAACAGGCCAGACATGTGGTTCCCCCCTGGTATAAATGCTGCCACAAACTTGGGGGGGCGGCGCATCTGCACAGGTGCATGCATGTTTGCGCAGGCACATTTGCACAGGTGTATGTTTACAGCTGTCATAAATGTGTCTACTTCCAGGGTTGTCATCAGGGGCTGGATGATTTGCCACCATAGGCTGGGTCTGGTACGCAGGCCATAGGTTATGAACCCCTGGGCTATAACTTGCAAAAGCTGAGCAGGGTTGTTGAGCACAAAACATTTTGGAGATCTCTCATTATTCATAGGGTCACCATGAGTCGAGATGACATCCACGTAATGACAACAAGACTGAATCCGACATTATTGTGAATTTTGCTATTTTGACACTACTGAAGTAGTTGGTTTCAGAAGTTAGAAATGACAGCTCTTTGGACTACAACACCCAGAATCCCCAGCCAAGCTGTAGCCTGCTCCTGTTCTGTGGCTCTATACAATCACTGCCCTCCAGTGATGCCCCGCTGTGTGCCTTCTTTCTTAAAGAAAGTAAGGTAGTGTCACCTCAAGCTAATCTCAACTCACCCCACAAAGCAATGAGCTGCTGTTACCACCCACTGGGGCGAAACCAGGCTTCCGCCACACACATGCAGCCTGTTCTTTCGTATGCTGGCTTGCCATGGCCATTCCCCTTCATCAGCCTTCTTCCCCCCAATGATCCGATGGGAGAACGTGTGACGGTGGCCACAAGCTGCAAAGAAACCAAGAGAGGTTACAAGAGGAGAAATGGGACCAAAGGAGAAGGACTACAGAACATCCCTCTATGTAGCTTCCTAGCACCATCCTAGAACAAAGGCAAGGCACACAAAAATTTAGCCATATGCATATATGTCAGTTTTGGACCAATAGCTGGAAAACACTAGTGCCGTGATGGTGAACCTTGGCACTCCAGATGTTCTTGTACTTCAATTCCCAGAAGCCCCCATGAATCCACACAAATGGGTTTGCTGCGATTCATTCGGCCCACGCCGCCCTCGTCGCTCCTGGAAGCGGAAGTAAAACGTGCCCATACGGGCGCGTTTTACTTCCGCTTCCAGGAGCAACAAGGGCGGTGTGGGCCGAATGAATCGCAGCAAACCCATTTGTGTGGATTCATGGGGGCTTCTGGGAATTGAAGTACAAGAACATCTGGAGTGCCAAGATTCACCATCATAGCACTAGGAGATGTACTCCAAAAACGCAAACATGCATAACTATATAAAAGGGTAAAGGTTGCCCTTGTTCAAAAGCCGGTTGTGTCTAACTCTAGGGTCCAGTGATCATCTCCATTTACAGCCAAAAAGCCAGCACTCTCTGCATCTGCAGATGTTCCTGTGGTCATTTGGCAGGCATGACTAGACACCAGAGTGCACAGAATGCTGCTACTTTCCCACTGAAATGGTATCTATTTATTTATCTACTTTCAATCTCTTGCTTTCAAACTGCTAGGTTGGCAGGAGGAGGGACAGAGGCAGGGGCTCACTCCATTGTGTAGCAATTTGGTCTTGAACTGCTGACCTGCCAGCCTTCCAGTCATGTTGTGTCTTAACCACTCAACCACCACCGTCCCACCTCTATAAAAGAGGACACTTAATGGTTTAATGGTTTAAACTCCAAAAGGGCAGTTTGCACCAAGAGCTTGTCTATTAGAAGATATATGTAAATCATCATAGATTGCAACTCGTATCTGAGAATGTTTCCCCCCCCCCCCCTGAAGCAGGAAAAATGTCCTAGCCCTAATTTTTCCCCCAGTGGCTAAGATCCTGTTGCACAACTCCGCATTTGCAACAGTGATGCTGTCATTTTGTAGTTGTGCACAACTCGAAATTACCTTCTTGAAAAGCAATTTGCTCTTAATCAGCAACAATTTGCCAGTGATTACAACATCATCACCAAAGCACACAGAGAGTTGTGCAACAGGATTTCAAAAGGATTGCAGTGAGGGTGGCATAAATAGATCATATAAATAAATCAACGACATACATGGCAATATCACTCCAAGCCATTCGTTAAAGAAAGAGTCTAAACCTCAATTGTCATGAAGAACTGTACAATAAAAAATTATAAGCTGTCAAGCTATAATCATTCTTGGTGCCAAATACCGTCCAGTTATTAGGCTCTTATCAGGTATCTTTTCTCACCTGTTTCAGCAGAATTGCTTTCAGCACCTGCAAAGCAAAATGAGAAGAAATCATATGATGTCAGACCGTGAGCATGTTTAGAGGATCTACAGGACTTTGTAGTCTTGCTTTAACTTAATTTAACTGTCAATTTTCTGAGGTGAAAGTTGAGTGTTCCCTCCCCTATTATTCGGGGGCATTATCGTTGCGCAGGTTGCGCTGCCTGCCGTTTCGCTATCGAAACTAAGTCTATCAGAATTCCGGGTAAAGATCGTGAACATATGTTAACAGGATGTACAAATTGTAATTCAAGTAATGTAATTTACGCTATAATCTGCCCTTGCGGCAAATTTTATATCGGTTTAACTGGGCGCCCCCTTAAAGTTCGAGTGTTGGAACATCGGTCCCGTATCCGCAGCCATACATTTTCTGCTCCTCTTGTATCCCATTATCTGGACCATAACCATACTGAAGATGATATTAAGTTTCTGGCCCTTGAGAAGTTATTACCTAAGAAATATGAAAAGACTGACACACCTCTATTGTGCAGAGAAGCTTACTATATTCATTTGTTTAACTCTTTAATGCCAAATGGTCTTAACGCTGATCAAGACCTTAGCTGTTTTTTGTAAATGAAGACTGTAGCTTTTAGAATATGTACCACTGATGAGAATTGATACACCTGGAACATGACCATATGGTATAAAAATCACAAGTTTAGGCTGATACATAACGTCGAGGCACACATGAATAAACTAAGAGGCTATGACGCAGAATAATTAATGAATTAATATTGAATTAACATAGAATGTATTTAAGAATTGATTGGAAAAGGTAAGCGTTTGGTTTCCTAGACTATGATAAATATGTAAATATATTATTGTATATATTACTTGTTAAGTGTTATATAATTTATTGATTTGATACTTTGTATTATTGTAGAAAACCCTGTTGAAGCACACGAATAGCTGTACACCAGATAGCTTTGGGTTTTCTCCACTTTATTTGCACCGCCTGAAGTAAAGGAACTTTTTGTATATAATTTCATTACCTGAAGTAAAGAATTTTATTTAGACGGATTTCTGCTTGTTTACTGGTGACCACCCACCGTCTAGCCATTGCTCTCGACATTCAGTAAAAGCAAGAAAGCAGCACCGAAATCTTATTAGCACTCCATTGCATGAGATGGAGCAGCAAATAGTATACCTACAAATGGCACACCTCAAGCTACATAGTACCTAATACTGCACAATATTAATTTGCATCTGAGGTAAAACTCTCATAAGTATCTATTTAATAATAAATCAGATAACTAACCATGATTCTCGAATGCCACTGCCTGAAGGAACTATCTCACTCTGACTCATGGTATGTCCAATCAGCCTTCCAAAACATACATGTATACACAAACAAAGTTCACCTTGTGGCTCACCTCTCAGCAATAGGAAGAACAACACAACCTGGGAACAGATGAAATTCAGCATGGTCTGTCCAAGCCTGGATAATTCCACTCTCATGCCAATAGCCAACAAGGGAAGGAAGCAGAAAAGAGCCCTGGGCTTGCTCACTGAAGACAACCGCCCTGTCATACTGAGAGAAGATGTTACCATGGCCTTGGGCAAGTACGTAGGAGGCTATGAAAAGAGCTCAGCATAAAACTATTGGATACTGACCTTCACACCACACCCTGTGTCATCCTGATGGGTCAGCTCAGCTGCCTACTTCTTTCACGACAGGGAAGGCAAGCCTGCCTAATTTCCATTTCCACCTCTGTTTTTGGCATGCTCATGAGCTGAGAGAGGAAGGATCTGTAGGACTCCTGTTTCTTCACAATCATATACACCATAGCATTTCGCCTGGCAGAGTTTTTGTTCCTAAGAAAGAACAAAAAGCTGCACCCACTGAAATACTCACTTCCAGCTCTCTCTCTCTCAAAAAAACAAAAAACTATACCACCTACACACTTGCTTTCAGTCACAATTCAAGTGGGCCAGGACTGACCTTTAAACAGCTTCAGCCTAGGTAGGGCTGGGTTTACTCACAAGCTAACTGTAACTAAGAGACTCTGGTGATGATGGCCCTCAACATATACTCTGCCACAACCCCCAAATTGGGACAATGTGATGAGACTTCTTAAACTGGAGGTTGCTTGGGATTAGATCATGACTGAATGCAGTCTTGTGAACAGGTTTTTCTGTCACTTAGTTTTAGATACCAGTACTGAGAACTTCGGTGGCTCAAGTGGTTAAGATGCTGAACTTGATGGCTGGAAGGTTGGCAGATCAGCAGTTCAAGACCCAAGCACTGCATGACGTAATCAGCCAGTGGTAGGCTCAAAAAATTTTTTACTACCACACTGTGGGTGTGGTATGGTGGGCCTGGCCAGAGGGAAAGCCCTGTGTTGCACCCAAATTAGGACTACTTTATTTAAAAACTTGGACGGGAGGGGCCAGCCAGAATTTCTGCTACCGGTTCTGGCGAACTGGTGCGAACCTGCTGATGCCCACGACTGAAATCAGCTCCAGTCTCTGTCCCAGCTCCTGTAAACCTAGCAGTTCAAAAGAAAAAAATTGCAAGTAGATAAAAAGGGACCACTTCGGTGGGAAGTTAAACAGTGTTCTGTACACTCTGATGTCTAGGCATGCCTGCCACTTGTCCATGGAAATGTCTGCAGATGCATACAGCACTGGCTCTTTGGCTATAAACAGAGGTGAGCACTGACCTGTAGAGTCAGATACGACTGGCTTTCAAGCAAGGGCAACTTTTACCTTTACTTTTACTGAAATTTAAATGGCCTGTGATCAGGATACTTGAAGGGCTACTTGCTCTGTAAAGATCTACTGCTCAAACTTCATTCATTTCCTTTTCATCCCATCATGTGCTGGCCCCATTATACTCCCACAATATATGTGATATATGCACTTCAGTTTACCCTATGGTGCCCAAACTTTTTGGGCCAAAGGTCAGTCACGTGGTTGAGTGTGCCGGTCACATATTTCCTCACACCGGAAGCAGAAGTAAGCTGTGCATGTGCAGAATGCTGTTGTAAATTACCCACAGCTTTCAGAAATGCATTCATGACAGCTGTAGGCCATTTATGGCAGCATTCTGTGTATGTATGAGCATGTTATAATTTCAGGAGCGGCAAGGTCAGCATGGCCCAGATGAATTGACATTGGGGGCCAGATCTGGCTCGTCGGCCATAGTTTGAGCACCCCTGGTTTATCCCATTAGATCTGCTGCAATTCACATTTCTACCACTAAGTTCCCTCCAATTGATATTCAACTAAATCATGCCTTGAATGTTGGCAACAGAATCCCCCACCCCACCTCCAACTCTGTATACCATTTAAACCATTGGTTCCCAAACCAAAAGTGGGTCTTGAAAAAAATCCCAAGGGAAATGTGAGATGGCGAGAGAATGACTGATCACATTAAATATGGTTTGTGTCTTCTATTTTTTAAAGGCAACTTACATTGTTGTTAATGTTATGTGAGAAGCAGCAGCCTCTTTGCTTCATTAAAAATTCACTTGTTAACTGAGATTTTGTGTTTATTTCTCATTCAGTTTTACAACCTGGCTTTCTCCTCCCCAAGAGAGGCTTAGGCAAAGGTAAAGATCTCCATTGCTCAAAAGCCAGTCATATCCAACTCAAGGGTTCAGTGCTCATCTCCAATTATTGCAAAGAACCAGCACTGTCTGTGTCTCCATCTGTTTCTGTGGACATGTGGCAGGCATGACTAGACACCAGAGCACACGGAACACTGTTACGTTTCCCATCGAAGTGGTATCCACTTATCTACTTGCAATTTCTTGCTTTCGAACTGCTAGGTTGGCAAGAGGTGAGACAGATGATGGGCATGTGACTCTGCTGACCTTCCCGTCTTCAAGCTTTTAGTGTAAGAGACCAAAGACAATACAACAGCCGAAGGGTTGGCTTAACACAGGTTTATTGCATGATGATCCGGAGGAACATGTGGTAATGGCGGATGGGTAGCTCAATATATACAGCTGGCTATACATTTGAATGTGGCTCGTTGACAGACTATTGGTTGCTGCCTGCGTGACGTCGTAGGAGGTCACGCCCTTCTTGACCAGGTGAGGAAGTCGCGGGGAATCTTCCCGCGCTGCTGAACCAGGTGGCTGATGATCCATTAGAGCTGGACGCTCGCTACTGCCCTCTGGTGGTCACTAGCTCGCGTCCCCTTATTAGGCTAACATTGATACAGGTGAAGGTTATAATGTTGCACCAGAAAGGTTACATTGACAACACATGGTAGAGGTATATTGTTAAAGGCACTGCTTTACAGAACACAACATCCCTCCCCCCTAGGATGAGACGAAGTCTCTCAGCCAAGATGGCTTGTTGCGTGTGCGTGTGGGCCGTGAAGAAGGCTGCCCCCCCGGGGGCGTTATTGCTTCTTTGTTCCCTGGTCCCTTGTCCTGAAATGGGAGAGGGAGACTCGTTAGTAGCTTGCCGCTGTCTGGCGGTCTTAGGGGAAGGGAAAAACTCCATTGTGGGCAGACCGGGGGGCGTCGGGACTAACGGAAAACCCCTCTTCTCGCTTGGACGGGTGGGGGACCACTCCGAAAAACCCCCCCGGGTCTGAAAATCAAAATCTAAGTTGGTCGGGGTACCCGCATTTGTGGGGACTTTCCGCGAGATATGTATGGGGTCGGGTTCCTCTCCCTCAGAAAGATCCCCCAGGGTATCTACGAGGATATCCTCCTCCCCCCCTTGGTGGGGGCCCACGGTCCCCTTCTCCTCCCCCTTGGGCTAGACGGGTGGGGGAGAACCCTAACGTTGACTTATTTCCTGCGTGACCCGTGTCCTGCTCATCGGAGACCCTGCGTCGGAGCTGGTCTGCGTGCCGCCTCCATAGGAGCCCTGTGCTGGTTTCCACGCGGTACGACACGGGGCCGGTTTGTTCCACGACTACGCCCGGCACCCAGGCTGGGCCTGAGCTGGCGTAATTCCTGCAATGCACGGGGGCGCCTATGCTGAAACTCTTTGTAACCTCCAGCCCAATGTTCCTTCCTTTGTCCTCTACCCTCGTGGGGTCTAGCCTAGTAAGGATGGTGGTCAGCTTCCTGCGCATTAAGAGCTCTGCGGGGGAGTATCCTGACGCCAACGGGGTCACCCTGTACCCTAGCAGAAACTGACACACTTGTAGGTTCAAATCCCCTGGGCCCATGCGCCGCAACGCGTCCTTCGTGGTGCGGACGAGGCGCTCTACTTGGCCGTTGGTGGCCGGGTGAAACGGGGCGGAGGTAATATGCGGAACAGCGTTAATCTCCATGAATGCCTTAAACTCGGAGGACGTAAAACAACTAGCGTTGTCGCTAATTAACGTGTCGGGTATGCCGAACGTGGAAAAGAGCCTCCGCAAGTGCCTAATGGTCTGGGCCGAGGAGGTGCTCGTGACTGGGATAACCTCCAACCATTTGGAGAAAGCGTCCACAACGAGGAGGAATAGGGTGCCTCTGAACGGGCCCGCGAAATCAACGTGCACCCGGGACCACGGCCCCTTAGCCGCGTCCCATTCCCTGTGGGGAAGGCGGGCCTCCTCCGGTCTGGAGCATTGGCAGCTTTCGCAAGTGCCGACCATGTGCTCGATGTCGGCGTCTAGCTGGGGCCACCAGAAGTAACTCCGGGCCAGCGCCTTGGATCGCACGATGCCGGGGTGGCTGACGTGCAGCAGTTTGAGCACCCGCGGCCGAAGGGAAGTGGGAATCACCACCCGCTGCCCCCACAAAAGACATCCCCTCTCTAGGGACAGTTCTAGCTTTTTTCTGAAAAATGGAGCGAACTCCTCCGCTGGGGAGGATGCGGGCCACCCTTTCTGTAGCCAGGAGCTTACTGTCGCTAACGTTTTGTCTTTCTCTGTCGCTTTGGCGATGTCGGCGGGCACTACCGGGGGCGAATCCAGCACCTCTATCATGAGAACTTGATGGTCCCGCTCCCCCATGCTCACCTGGCTGGGCGTTAGGGGAAGGGGAGACCTAGATAGGGCGTCCGCATGGCTGATCTCTTTCCCGGGCCGGTAGACCAACGCGTGCTGATACGCATTGAGAAAAATGGCCCACCTGAGCATCCTTGGGGACAGGATTTGAGGGGTGGGCTTATCCGCGGTAAAAATGCCTAGCAGGGGCTTGTGGTCCGTCATGATGGTGAAGGGGCGGCCATACAGAAAATCGTGAAATTTTTTCGTCCCCGAGACTATCGCTAATGCCTCCCTGTCCGTCTGTGCGTAGTTTCTCTCTGTTTGGGACAGGGACCTGGAGTAAAATGCTATCGGGGCCTCCCTTCCGTTCGCCAGCACGTGGCACAGCACTGCCCCCACCCCCACTGGAGATGCATCACAGATCAGAACTACTGGGCGTTTGGGGTCGAAGTGGGTCAGTATGGCGTCGGACGCCAGGAGGCTTTTCAGCTCCCTAAATGCCCTTTCCTGGTCATCGCCCCACTTCCATGCCTGGTCTTTCTTAAGCAGCCTGTGTAGCGGTTCGGCCACCGCCGCCTTCCGGGGAAGGAAGGAGTGGTAAAAGTTGAGCAGCCCTAGGAACGACTGCAACTCGGGCTTGGAGGTGGGGCGGGGGGCTTTCTTGATGGCTGCCACCTTAGACCTGGATGGTTTTATCCCCTCAGGAGTCACACAAAACCCCAGGAATTCAACCTCGGTTGCGAAGAAGACGCATTTGTCCTTGCGCAACCTCAGCCCCGCCTTTTCGAATATAGTCAGGACCTTCCCCAACCTCTTGGCCAATTCCGCCCGACTCCCCCCTGTTATTAACACGTCATCAAAATAAGGCAACACCCCCTCCAGACCCTTCAGGAGGCGTTCCACGAGTGACTGAAAAATTCCTGGCGCCGAGTTCACGCCGAATTGGAGGCGCGTCACCTGGAACGCCCCCTTATGGGTGACTATGGTCTGCGCAGCAGCTGCGGCGGGAGACACCGTGAACTGCTGGTAGGCCTGTGCTAAGTCGAGCTTAGCGAAACATTTCCCCCCGTGTAACCTGGCCAGCAGATGGCTGACTACCGGCACCGGATATGCATTCGGGCGGATCGCCTTGTTGATGGTGCACTTGTAGTCGGCGCATATGCGAACCTCCCCATTGGACTTAAGAGCAGTTACAATTGGAGTTTCCCACTCCGCAGAATCTACAGGCACAAGAATCCCCTGACCCACCAATTTGTCCAGTTCCGCCTCTATCTTGTCCTTGAGTGCGAACGGCACCCGGCGTGGTTTTAGGCGAACAGGGCGGACCTCTGGGTCCAGGTCGAAAGTCACTGGGGGCCCCTTGAATTTCCCCAGCCCCATTTTGAAGACTTCGGGGTGCGCCTCGCACACCTCCTGAATCGGGTCAGTCCCAACAGCGTGCATCCCCACGGCATGCACCCCCCCCCAATGAACAAACCCAGGGGCTGGAACCATTGAGTCCCGAGGAGGCTGCAGTTTCCTCCCTTGAGCACGACCAGGGGAAGGGACACGGCGTGCTCCTTGAATTTGACCTGAAATTCTCCAACCCCCAACACTGGAATACTGTTCCCTTGCACGTCCCGTAGTGTGGCCCTCAACGCTTTGAGCTTGGGCCGCTTTTGGGGGGCAATTCCACAAAACTCCCTCTGGGAAATGATTGAATATGAGGACCCCGAGTCAATTTCCATCCTAATGGGCACCCCTTGGACTAGTACCTCAACAAAGTAGCGGGGGTGTCTCGTAGACACGCTGAACACCGAGGCGTCGTCCTCGCTGCCGTCGGCGATGCGGCCCACGCCGTCCTGCTTCCTCGTGGCCTGGGCACCGTCTTTTGGTTTCGCTGGGCGGTCTCGTCCCGCGGAACAGTCTGGGGAGCTCTTCCGGGACTCGCACTTCTTCCTGCACACCTTGGCGATGTGCCCGCGGCGGCCGCAGTTGTGGCACTCGGCCTTCCGGAAGGGGCATTTCACGCGGTCGTGGGCCGCGCCACAGCCGTCGCATCGTCGGCCCTCCTTCCGGACCTTCTGCACGTCCTCGTCGTCGCTGCTCTCCGTGGACGACCTCGAAGTTCGCCGGGCTGCCTGTACTGGAGCCTCTGCTTTCCTCGACTTTGGCCGCCAGTCCTGGAGCTCTTGGACCCCGGCCTTCGTAGCTTCTGCGGCCTGGGCCGCTCTAACGACCTCCTGCAGCGTGGGAGGCGACTCTTGGTTCATTAATGTGCGCTGGGTCTCGGCGTCGTTCAGGCCGCACAGCACACAGTCTCGGAGGGTGATTTCGACGTTCTCCCATTTGCACGGGCCGGCCGCCAGCCGCAGGGCCGCCACGAACGCGGCTACCGTCTCCCCGGGCGCTTGGACTCGCCTCCAAAACGCACTCCGAGCGGGAAACATCGCCGTGGCGGGCCGGACGTGCTCACGCAGCAACTGCATGAGTTCCTTGGCCTTGAATTCGCTCACCCTCCTCGGTGCAATCAGGTCCACCAAGGTCCTTTTTGTTTCTTGTCCGAGCATTCTGGTGAAGATGGCCCTTTTCTTCGCCTCTTCCGTGACTTCGGACTCGATCAGCGCGGCCTGGAAGTCCATTTCGAAGATCTCCCAGTCGCCCGGTTTCCTGATTTCGAAACCGGCGCATGTCTTGGTCCCGTGGGCTGCCATCCCACCTTCGTCGCCAATTTAGTGTAAGAGACCAAAGACAATACAACAGCCGAAGGGTTGGCTTAACACAGGTTTATTGCATGATGATCCGGAGGAACATGTGGTAATGGCGGATGGGGAGCTCAATATATACAGCTGGCTATACATTTGAATGTGGCTCGTTGACAGACTATTGGTTGCTGCCTGCGTGACGTCGTAGGAGGTCACGCCCTTCTTGACCAGGTGAGGAAGTCGCGGGGAATCTTCCCGCGCTGCTGAACCAGGTGGCTGATGATCCATTAGAGCTGGACGCTCGCTACTGCCCTCTGGTGGTCACTAGCTCGCGTCCCCTTATTAGGCTAACATTGATACAGGTGAAGGTTATAATGTTGCACCAGAAAGGTTACACTGACAACACATGGTAGAGGTACATTGTTAAAGGCACTGCTTTACAGAACACAACAAAGCTCAGCATCTTAACCACTAAGCCTCCAAAGCCCAGGTCAGGTAATAGATTAAGGCAAATGCTTGATTTCTTCCTTTTGTATTATTCTTCCATACATGCTAATTTTTCAGAGGTCGCAAACCTGAAGCAGCATGCAAACAAAGCCTTGTGCTTTCCAAACTGACCACCAAAAAAACAAAACAAAACCAAAGCAAGCTAATTTGCCAAATGTAGATTGACACAAGCTCATGTTAAAATGAATAAGTAGTCATTCCTTCTTAAAAGTGTGCAGCTCCTCAAACTAAAAGAGATTCTGCTTTTAGAAGCAGCACATTTTAAAAGGGAAATTACTACTTATTTATTCTGTATGCCTTGAAGATTAGATGCAAAACATTTTGTTTCAAAACTTCAGGACAATAACATTGTAAAACACATAGCTGAAGAAGTAGGCTTCAACATGAATGCTCCCTTTATGCAAAAGCAAAATAATAATGCAATGTTGACATTTTGATCTGACATAAAAGGATTTCATTCTCAATGGTACTTTATGCTGCAAACTTTGTAACACAGACAGTCACACTATGTTGGATACCAACTGCACTTGACATGTGTTCGAACAGTTCAATGGCAGCTGCTGCCACAGACTAATAGGACAAATATTTCAATTACCAACATTTGTTTTTCTTGATATCCTGTGTATAGCTGTCAATTTTTTTCTCTGTCTTCCTACAGGAGAAAGGATTTCATCAGCATTATGCAAGTAGTTCACTGGAGCTGCTATTGTATTATGCTGGGCTTCCAATTTTTTCAGACCCAGGCCTATCGTCAGGTAGCACCATTACTCATGTCTTATTACTTCAGATGCATTCATGTAATTGCTGGATTTCCCTGGGTCAACTGACAGGAAGAGAAATTCCAAAGGCAAACAGCACTGAAGGAAGAGGAAGGTTGATTTCTGATTGCAAAACATGGGCACCCATTTCCTTTCACCCCCATAGTTCATAGTATTAGCAAGCCAATAAGGATGGAGTTAGGGTCAAGGAGAGAAATAGTGTTTGTAAGCATTCAGGACCTTCATAGATATGAGCACAGCAGGGGAAGAAGTGCCATGTCTAGATGAGCCATCTTGTACAAATCCCAGGGACAGCTGTGCAAGGTGTTAAAACCAAAATGTCTCCTAGGCTGGTGGTGATCCTTCAACAATTCCCAACACAACACATGGCCCAGAAAAACTTCATATATATCATGTTTGCTGTTGCTAAGAGCACATTGAAAGTGAGCTCTAAGTGAGCTCCAATTCAGAGCAGAAAGGGAGGCTATAAATGTAACAAATAAATCAGCAAATGCAAAGACATACATGAAACAGTGTGACACTGAATGTCAACTTTGAATCCAACTGTCAACTTTGAATCCAACATAGAATTACAAAATTTTCCACCAACATTTATAGTAACAAACGCTATTTGTGTCTGCAAGAGCTACAATGTCTTATACCTAGCAGGACATCAAACAGAGTACTGATGCACATTATCAGAATAAGGCATGATCTACTGTTCCTTATTGATGTGATTATAGTTGTCCGATTTCTAAACTATTCATTGTTTGCATCTACAAAGTCCCCATATTCCCCATGTGACCCTTTGTCTGCTATAATTTCAGCAACAAGAGATCTGAAAGGAGCTTGCAACATTTAAACAATGCTTTCCTTGTATGGGGAGATAATGCAATTAAACAAATTCTCTGCTGGTACTTATTTCCATGCTAGACATGTACAATGGAATAGACATCAGTTGTACAACAATTTACTTGAGGAAATCTAGAGAAGGTAGCTAGTGAAATTTCACTAATTTCATTAATTCCACTAATTAATTTCAATAAAATAGAATTCTGTTTTCAATCTGAATTGAGTATATATCTTCACAATCTACTTCAAAGGGAACTGGGGGGGAGGCAATTTTGCTTTAGGCTTATTTAGATTAAATAAATTGGGTTTCTAGATTTAAGGCATCAACCATCCCAGGATTAACAGCAGCAGTTATTAGTACACTAACTGCCACTTTTTTTAAAAAAAAATGACAGAATCTCCAGCCAGTTGAAATTTTTGAAGTGGGACATTATCAAATTTAAAAATTACATTTACTTTGCAGAACTGTCTTAAAGGTGTGGGGAGGAGGGAGGGAGAGAGATGTCACTCATGACAGTTGACCCCTAGCTGTGCCAATCCCATAAAACTTCCACAATGAACCAATTGTAATGTCAAAATGTTTGTTTTAGAAACCTAACTCCTCAACTAACAGTCACCAGAGATTCTCTGCTGTAAAACTTTTTATTTCTGGTAGTAAATGACTCGATTTCATGTCCAATAAACATGCACAGCTACTCTGGATCTCTAATACAAAAATGTATACAGTAAAGTAAAACCCCTACTTATGGGGGGGAAAGTCCATTCACTAGGCTTTTGCTTAAATCGGTTTTTTATGTAACTCAAAGCAAACCCATAGGAAAAATTATTTTTATGTAACTCAAAGCAAACCCATAGGAAACATGAAATTATTATGTAAATCGAACCAAACCCATAGGGAAATGAATTTTTACGTAACTTAAAGCAAACCCATAGGGTAATGAATCCAGTGGTGGGCTCCAAAAAACTTTACTACCACACTGTGGGTGTGGTGTGCTGGGTGTGGCCAGGGGGAAAGCCCTGCATTGCACCTGAATTAAGACTACTTTATTTCAAAACTTGGATGAGTGGGGCCAGCCAGAATTTCTGCTACCGGTTCTAACGAACTGGTGCGAACCTGCTGATGCCCAACACTGAATGAATCTTTATGTAACTCGAAGAAAACCCATAGGAAATCGTGTAAATCGGGACATGGTTTTAGCACCAAATCATTATGTAAGTCAAATTTTATGTAACTTGAGGCATATGTAAGTTGGGGTTTTACTGTACTGTATTGTGGACTTGGTCCACGAAAGCTGACATTAAAATACAGGAGTTAGTCTTTAAGGTGCCACAGCTTTTTTTTTGTCTTTTGTTTTGTTTACTCTCTAATATGGCCAGTAGAAGTCACGGATGGTGCAGACCTCATAAATGAGAACACAACAGCCTGTGGTAATATAAATGCAATGCTACAAAACAGTGGCTTTGGCTTTTGGACTTCGATTCCCAGAAGCCAAGTCAATTTCCCAAAGCACTAATCAGTTAATGTACTGACTTAGGGTTCTGGGAATTGAAGCCCAAAATCCAAAGGTTGAGAAACATAATTTTCCAAAGCCCTTCCCAAAATGGCGACTGCTAGTTACGTAATGCTTCCTCCGTCAAAATGGCCCTTAGATACCACAACTGCGTCACCCGCCGCGCGCAGAGCGGAAGTGACCTTCCTAAGATGGCTCCCGGCCGGCGGCTAACGCCAAGCACTTTCCTTGCTAGCGTCAAGGGCAGTTAAAGAGACACAGCAGAGAGCCGAATTCAAAATCCCTTGGGAAGCTACAGACTGAGAGAATTAACTTGACGTGGGCTGGGGAAAAAAAAGAGCATGACGGTAAACGTTTGCCCTCTTCCTAACGCCGGAAGCAACCTCTCGCTGCCATGGCGACGCTGGGACTGGGAGGGAGATTAACGCGGAGACCTTCTCAAAATGGCTACTTGTTAAGCACGCCCTGCTCAAGATGGCGGCGAGAGCTTCCGTGCCGCCTTGCCTGCCTCGAACTCTATGGTTCCTTCCGTGAAGGCTCTTCTCTCTCTCTCTCTCTCCCCGCCCCCTTTCTCTTTCTCTCTCTGGGGCTCTTTCCCGACACCGAAGAGCATTTAAGGCAGCCTTCCTGAGGCGCATGCGCTGTAGCATGCGGTTTCCCATTGAACCGGCAGGGCTTTCCGGGTTTTGCGGTGCATGTTGGGATACCGGGGTTCAAGCTGCTTTTTTCCTCCCTGAGGGGTCTGGGCTGAGGCTGCGGCTGCAGAGATGGTGCGTAAGGAGGGGGAGGGAGGGCTGGCTGGGTGTTTGTGGGGAGGGAGGGGAAGAGAGACCTCTGGCAAAAAAACAAACCACAACTCTGATAACAATAACAGAGCTAACAAGGCAGGCTTGTTGTCCCAGTTTCTCCTCCATGCCTTCCTCTTTCCACTTAAGCCCTTTTTTGTAGCCCCAGTAAGCCCCCCCCCCATCACCTGTGCCCAGGTAAGGCCCTCCCTCGCCTACCTTCTGGTTTCCTCTCCCCATTGTCTTACCACATCTACACACACAACCCCTCACTGCCAATCCTTACTTGTCCTTATTCCCAGCCACCACCACACACACACACACACCTGCTTTAGTGACGCCCATTTATTATTATTATTATTATTATTATTATTATTATTATTATTATTATTATTATTATTATTATTATTATTATTATTATTATTATTATTATTATTATTATTATTATTATTATTATTATTATTATTATACTATACTTCCTAGAAATAGCAATTACACTTAAATAGCGCCTGGTGCCCTCTCTGGGTGGTTTACAGGTAAATTAGCATTTGGTGTGTGCGTGTCCCCCCCCCCCCCCAACACCTTGGGTACTCAATTTAATAACCACAGTAGGATGGAAGGCTGAGCCAACCTTGAGCCCAGTCTGGATCGATTCACAACGTATAACAGATCTACCAAGGCAGGCTGTGCCATTTCCACCTCCATTAAAGGGGGGGGGACACCTGTGCCCAAGTAAGGCCCTCACCTTTCTTCTGGTTTCCTCTCCCCATTATTTTACTTCCTTGCACAGACACTAAAACCCTAACTAGTAATCCATCCTTTTCTGTCCTTCAGCCTAGTATTTCTTTCCTATCCACACCTTCACACCCAGTTTTGGGTGGGGAGTCCTAACCCAGGAGTCCTTTCTCAGCCCTTCACTTCCTTTTGGGGAAATGAAAACAAGGACTCAAGATACTTGTCTGTTTTGTACAGCTTCCTTTTTTTAAAAAAAAAAAATCCTTATATCATTTATTCTTTACTTTGTTCTTCCACTCCTCTTGTCCTGTATCCATTGTCCTTTCCCTAAATGTATTTTATTGACTAAAATATGTTGCCCATCCCCCAATATATTTCAATGTTATTGACTAAGATTTTGCCCCTCCCCAAATGCATTTTAATGTTATTGACTAAAACATTTTCCCTTTCCCACAATGGTGCTTAGAGGATGTTAGGTGTTTCTACATTCTCTCCTTATGCTATTTTTATAGTAGCTTTGTGAGGTAGGGAGTGTATTAGAGAGTGATTGGTGCTAATAATGCAGTCAGATACTGTACAAGAATCTGCCAGGGGGTTACTTTTATATCGTAATGCAATAATGGGGAAATACTGGTCCTTTAGATGTTTGCTACATCAGTTCTTGCAACTCTGTAATCCATGCCTCTTGGGCTTCAGGGAGTTGAAGTTAAAGGTTCCCTGTGTCTGTTCTTACTACTCTGTCCATCCTAAGCACTTTGTCAGGCGTCCAGTAGCTCATTTCCAGCTTTTCTGTCTGCAAAGCCTAATTCTTTGTTCAACATTTTCTGTGTTGGTATTCTAATATATCACAGATGCACATCCCAACAAGAAGATGACACCTGGATTGTGAGGATGAGTACTGGGAGGTTATACAATAAGCATACTATGCTGGAGGCTGATGGTCAATTAAGAGAAGGAAAGGATTGCTGGATTGTTTCTTATCTCACATTGCAGCATGTTGATCAATGAGGCTGAGTTAACTTCTGGATTCTTTTCAGACTAGCCTAGTGATGGCTAACCTTGGTACTCCAGCTGTTCTTGAACTTCCAATTCCCAGAGGCCCTGTTCAGCAAGGGTGCTGACTTAGGCTTCTGGTAATTGAAGTCCCAAGAACACCAGGAGTGCCAAGGTTCACCATCATAGGACTAGTCTGTGTCTATTGCAAAAGCCAGTAAGAAACTGGGTATAAAGGAAGAGCAGTACAGTAGTAGTTTGTATTAGACAGCATTTCAAGCTGCATATAAAAGAAAACCCCAGAGCTTGGTGGAGATAAGCCTTTCAACATATAAAAGACTCCTTAAAACAAAATGTTTCCTTCAATGACAGATTTTAATAAGATATGTTTTATTATTAGCTTTTATACCACACTTTTTTTCTGAAGGGAGGAGTAGGAAACTTGGTCTTCCCAAAGTTTTTGGGTGCAGACCCATTAGCTCTAGTGATTAGTGAATAACTTCTTATGAAGTTGTTCGAAACATTTGGTAGATCAAAATTTCCCCACTCCAGCATTTTACTAAGCTGACACCCTCTAGAAGGGTGGTCTTCAATTCCCATAGTCCTCAGACTGGAAAGACATAAGGCTGAGGAAGCATCTATTTTAAAAAATAGTTTAAAAGAGGTAACCTCATTAGGCTGTTCTAGCATGTATTAGAAAATGAAAACAAAAATATTGTTTCACCATAATGTTTGAGTTTTTTGTGGTTTATAGTCTACTTCCTCAAACACGTGGAGTGAAATATTTGGCCACAGTTTACATTGCCCAACCCCAATGTATATTCGTTCATAAATCTATGCCTAAATATGTCATTCTGATTATCTGAAGGAGTGGTTATAATCCATGAATGTTTACAGAGAAATACTGTATTTGCTGGCGTATAAGACCCACTCCCCCCTTAAAATACAGTGGAAAAATGAAGTGTGTCTTGTACTGTATATAGTGGACTATTTTGGTAATAACAGGGTGCGTCTTATACTCTGATGCATTTTATATGCCGGCAAATATGGTAACTTGGTCAGTCTTTGAAGTGCAATGTGACTTTTTGGTTTATCTTATATAAATGAGAGGTTAAAGAACCTTTCAGGGACTCTTAGTTTCTAATTAGCAAGGTATACAAAACACATCTAACATTTTCACCAGGGAGTAAAAATGTTTAGGTTAATTCTTGTCTAGGGATGAGCTTCACAGAAGAGTTCCTTGGAAATATTGGCCCAATATATGCATATTTGAATTCTGATTTTGCTGCTTCTATTGGAGAGCCGTCCTCCTGATGTTTTTGAATTGCACTTCCTACAATCCCTTGCTATTTGCTACGCTGACAAGGCTTTAATGAGGTGGTTCTGGATCCTGACCAGAACCACTTCATTAAAGAAAAGAACTCCTAGTAGCTTTGACCGTGTGCCATACGGGGCTTCTGAGCATTGTAGTGCAAGAACATCTAGAGCTGCTGGTCAAAAGAGAATTGTCAGGCTGGACTGAATTCCCAAGGCTGCTCTGGACAGTGTCAAAACAGGATTCTGAGATGTTTTGATTCTGAAATTTGTTAATCCCAGAGAAGGAAGAATGTATCTGTGCCCCAATTCTAAAGGACGTAGATTTTAGAAAGAAGACATTTGGGATGTGTGGAATAGAGACTACAGTATTTGCAACCTTTTATCAATATTACTATCATAGAACAGGTGTTCACAATAATCATTTCTACTGTACGGTATTATTATTAGTATTAGTATTGTTGTCGTGATTGTTATTGTTATCGTTATCATTATAAATCATAATATTGTGGCTTGCAGTGGCTTGCATCTGAAATGCTCTTCAGAAAACTAGACTCCAGCCTGGGAGGCCTGGCCTTTAAACCATTCCCTTGGCAGAGTCTGATTTTGTGCCCTTGGGTAAATTACCCTTTGCTGGTCTTATTCTGCGTACTGTAGAAGAGAAATCAATATCTCTTTTCTCATTGGGCACTTGACTACATGGTTAAAGAAGCAGATGGGTTGCAACGCCATGTGGATGCTGAACTTCCAATTCAAATTGCAAGCCTAGTGAGAAAACCCATTCATTACCTTTTCAAACAAAATGGAGGCTGCGATTCAAAATGCAGCAGAATTGAATTATTCCAGTTCAATTTGGTTTTCTCATCTGCTTCTTCCTTTCCTATCTCTTATTTCTTATGTGCCATGTCTTACATTTAGTCTGTAAGTCCGAGGACAGGGACTGTCATTCTAGTTTTTGAAAGCTCCCTTAGGAGCTTAGGAGGCTTTTTGTGATGAAAAGGTAGAGTATAATTTTATTGTCTGGAGTCTGAATGGTAGAATCCACTCTGCTGCATGCATAGATCCAACCAAAAATCTTTGCATCTGAGTACAGTTTTGGCAATCTTCTGTGAGTAAAGTAGCGTACTGTATATAAATATACTCCCCCCCCCCCCCGCCAGCATTTGGGATGGATTCTCTCCTTATTCTTGTGTGTCTCTCAAACGGGGAGAGATAGTTGGGTTAAATAGTTGTAAAAGGGCCGTGGGTGGTAATGCAGAAAGAGCCCAGTTCACTCCCAGAGGTCTCCAGTTAACAGGAAGAAATGAGAAAGTGAAGAGAGGAAAATCTGCCTTCATGATCTTGCAAAGTTACTGAAGGTCAGAGTATGCAGAACCAGATGGACAAATCGTTCAACCTTAGTATTGAAGAGCTTCCTATAAGTAAAACAAGTTATCTAGAATAGTAAAGTTTTCATTTCTCTAAGCAGCTTTTCCCAACCATTGGTTTTTGGACTGCAGTTTCCAGGAAGCCTAAGTCAATTCCTTCTCCTCAGCCAATGTACTGACTTAGGCTTCTGGAAATTGAAGTCATCCTGTGGGGTGTCTGCCTCACATTAGGATCCACTATTCTAGGCATTTGTTACAGGCAAGAATTACCTTCGAAAAGGCAGGTGGGGAAATATCTGCTGGTTTTTTCACTGCACCTTTTAGGTCATAAGTAATGTATATATTTTGAACTATAAATTTTTTAAGTGGTTGCTTAACAGGCAGCCTAGACAAGGTGCACAGTCCCAGGTTGCCCATGGAAGATGGGATTTGTAAACCACTTCCGAGTGCTCTCTATCTAAAGGTAAAGGTCACCCTTGCTTGAAAGCCAGTCGTATCCAACTCTAGGGTTCAGTGCTCATCTCTGTTTCATAGCCGAAGAGCCAGCGCTGTCTGCTTCTGCAGACGTTTCTGTGATCATGTGGCAGGCATGACTAGACACCGGAGTGCACGCTGTTTACCTTGCTACCAAAGTGGTCCCTATTTATCTACTTGCAATTTCTTGCTTTCGAACTGCAAGTTTGGCAGGAGCTGGAACAAAGACAGGAGCTCATTCCATCCTGCAGTATTTGGGTATCGAACTGCTGACCTCCCGCCTTCCAGTCAGCGCCTTAGCCACTTGAGCCATTGCAGTCCCTTGCTTTCTATCTAGCAAACCCTAAAAGGGGCCGCCGTAAGTCAGAAACAACTTGATTGGCATGCTATTGCTATTATTGTTGTAGTTATAGATGTGACTAATCCTCTTTTGTGGGTCTTTGCCTCAACAGGACGTCTTTTTGATGATTCGACGTCACAAGACTACCATCTTCACAGACGCCAAGGAGTCCAGTACGGTGTATGAGCTGAAAAGAATTGTTGAGGGGATTCTGAAGAGGCCCCCAGAAGAACAGAGGTTATATAAGGTATAAAGGAAGCATGTCTTTCTTTGAGAAAACAAAGAAAATATTCTGAGGCTGTCCTTCTGTCACATGTGATATAACACCAGGGCCTGTTTTCAGACCAATTTGCAGCCCTGTTTTGAGGAGCGATTTTACCAGGACAGGTGGCTGTGTGCCTGTGTTCAAAACCCATACATTAAAGGGAAATGCCACCTCTGGCAGTTCCCATTTTTATTCCTCTCACCAGGCTCCACTACACTCTGTGGGAGAAAGTCTGAAGCACTTTGGCCGGAATGCTTCAGACTTTCTCCCACAGAGCAGAGCAGAGCTTGGCGAGAGGAACTGCCAGAGGTGGTGTTTCCCTTTAAGGTATGGGTTTTGAACAGAGGTGTGCGGCCGCCCATCCCGGTAAAATCACTCCTCAGCACAGGGCTGCCAATTTGGTATTGTTTTCCTTCTTTTTGATTCTGTATGCATGTCTGGCTCTACCCAGACTTGAGCTGTTAAAGGTACACCTCTTAAGAACTTTCTGCTATGCAATCGATATGTGTGTCTCAGCACTGAGATAAATGCCCATTCAGGCATAATGTGATGTTCACAACTATTCAAAATAAGATTTCTGTAAACAATGGTAGGCAGATAACAATCCATGAAGCTGTGATTGTCCTGCAAATGGTATTGACCTACCTGTATAGACTTGTGTGGTATCAGAAGTCAATGTGAGGAAATCAGATAGGGTTAAAAGATTCCTTTTACAGTATTCCCAGGCTCCCTTCTAACATGCAGTGCATTTCTGAAATATTTCTTTCCTCTTCTGGATTGGATGATGTGGGAAGTACAGTGCTACCCAGACACATCAGTATTGGAGAGAGTCTTCTACTGACTCTCATTTCAACCCTCCAAGTTTGGAAGTTTTGAGTTAGGATGTCTTAGTTATGCCCCCATCCAATCACTCATTGAATTGATTTTGCTGGTGATGGAACCAAGGAGAGAAATAATAAGGAATTGTTTTTGGTAATACTATCTCCCCTATTAACAGTGCACAAACTACCTTGCAGTCATTTATCTTCCAGCCTTTGCTGAATCTTGGCGAGGTGATTGTCACATGCCTATGGCCACCCAGGTAGTTTATGACTAAGTCAATATTTCAATTTAGTTCTGCCCAGCTGAACCCTTAGGCACTGTTCGTGTGAATAAAACAAGAGATGCGGTTGGTCCCTGCGCTCAGATTTTTGTGACTTGGTAGGCACTGTCTGAGTTTCGGAATGATATATTATTGGACGATAGCTCCCAGAATCCCCCAAGCACATCCTTAGCATCCCATGGTTGCTGGAGAATTAAAATAAGTTTTTTCAGCTACGGGCACATATGAGGACACTAGAATAGCCCATTTAATATTTCCTTCCATCATCTCCCTCTCCTCTGTGGGATTGAGTTTGTTTTCTGAACAGTTGTGATGTTACCAGGAGTCCTCTGACCTGTTTGTTGTAGTTGAAGCAGTGTGAGAATATTCCCTCTACATCCTGAGTTCTCCTTCAAGGTGGTGTCAGTGCCTGTGTATTGTCAGAGGCCTGTTTTCTCCAACAAGCACAGTATAGTAGGCTCATCAGTGAAAGGGGTGGTTTAATTTTCAATCTGACATGTCTCACAGCCTCTTGATCTGCCAGAAAGACAACCAGGAAATGGCTGCACTAGCTATAGATTCTTGTGGATGCTCATTCCTGTTGTGGCAGACTTTGTATAATAATACTGTTATTGGGC
The DNA here is from genome assembly GCA_035047305.1 of Bradypodion pumilum. Taxonomy (NCBI): domain Eukaryota; kingdom Metazoa; phylum Chordata; class Lepidosauria; order Squamata; family Chamaeleonidae; genus Bradypodion; species Bradypodion pumilum. Next base: position 29,646,065 of record JAWDJD010000008.1, read on the forward strand.
CACTTTGGGTCTCAACACTTGGAGGCAACAAAAAACCTACCTGGTGTGTGAGTGTACGTGAGCGTGTTCACATTCAGCCATTGTGCCTAAGAAATAGCTCTCTTTGACTGCTGCTTTTTTGCTTCCCTGAGCAACTTTTCCCCCACCCTCCAGGACGACCAGCTGCTGGACGACAGCAAAACCCTCGGAGACTGTGGCTTCACCAGCCAGACAGCGCGACCTCAAGCCCCAGCAACAGTTGGATTAGCTTTCAGAGGCAGTGGTGAGTGATGCTTTCTGGTTTTCTTGGTTTGGGTGAGAGGTGTTGCTTTCGTTAACTTATTTTGAGGTTGGCTAGTAGTACATTGAGGGCCGCAGTGGATTAGTTTAAGGTGCTCGGCTTGATAACCAGAAGGTCGGCAGGTCAGCAGTTTGAAATTAGTAGTAGTAGTAGTATACCACCTTCCTCACCCTGTGGCCGACCCAAAGCGGTTTACAGACATTCAAAGATACAGTATGACAAAGAGTGAAAATACAATATAGAAGACATAGTATAAAAAACAGTTCACAATAATGCAGTACACATTTCAAAACAATACCCATTTCAAAATAAAACCCCAAGCAGAAATACATTACAGAATACGTTACAACAACTCCAATTTATCCACATCCCTCCAGGCTAAACAGCTGAGGGAAAAGTCCAGCAAGTCCTCATCTCCCTCAAGTCGAGAGCTGGCCGAGGGAGGTAGTCTGGTGGCGGTGGCTCCTGTAGCCGCCTGTCGGAACCACTAGCTGATCCGCATCTGCATCTCCCTCAAGCCAGGAGCTGGCCGAGGGAGAAAGTCTGGCGGTGGTGGTGGGTCCTGGTGTCCGGCTCTGCAAAGGTCCCTCTACCTCGACCACAGAGAAGTCTGGGGGCGCCATTGCAAGGCCTGCTGCTCCCACTTCCCATGGCCAGGGAAGGAGCTCGGGCATCCATGGCAGTGGCGGGGCAGCTGCTTATAGCCCTGTCACTGCGTGCCAACTGCTCCCACTTCCCATGGTCAGGCCGGACCAGGGAAGGAGCTCGAGCTGCATGGCAGAGTGCTGCATGACAGAGTGAGCTCCCATCCTCTGCCCCAGCTCCTGCCAACCTAGCAGTTCAAAAGCAAGAAATTGCAAGCCGATAAATAGATGCCGCTTTGGTGGGAAAGGTAACAGCTTTCCATGTGCTCCTGTGTTTAGTCATGCCTGCCACATGACCATGGAAACGTCTGAAAACACAGATGGCACTGACTCTTTGGCTGTAAACGGAGATGAGCACCACCCTCTAGAGTCGGATATGACTAGATTTCGAGCAAGGATGACCTTCACCTTTAGTACTACATCATGGTTTTTTTTTAATGGCAACAAGGACAAACCTACAGGATCAAGGCATCTCAGGTAATTAAAAGCCTGTAGGAAAGAAAAGTTGTCTGCCTGATGCCTAAACATTTGGGAGTAGACATTTCATAATGGGAATCCTCCACTGAAAAGACCTCTCTGTCACTGATTTGTCTCACCTTGAATGACTCCAAGCAGAGGAGTTCTGAAGGTGATCGAGGCCCCTGGGTAGTTTGATACAGGCAGAGTAACCTTAATCCAATCTGTTAATCCACGGTGCAGTAGACCGACTGTATCAGTGAGAGTAACAGGTACTTAAGGGCTGACTTTGTGAAGTTCCATTGATTCTATGGATCTGTTTTCATTGGGACTAAAGGGTTTAACCCAATTAGTGCTTAAGGTACTTGGGTCCCAAGCCACAGAGAACTTCAGGATAAACAGCGGTGCTTAGAACTGTATTTAGCAATAAACCAGCTGCCGGGGGAGGCTTTTCCTGTCACTTCAGAAAGCCTATAACAGCAGCTTGGAAATTAGTTAAAGAGGCCCTCCCCTTAGTTTTACAGTCAAAAAGATATGCTTCAAAAGAAAATTACAATGGGGAAGAAGGAGAGGGAGAAATGAAACTCAAACATATTCTTAATGGAGAATCTTTGAAGAATACCTTTGGTGGAAGTCACCTGATCTGATGGAATGGCTGCTGCCAGGTGCCATTTGACAATAGCGCAAGGCAGCTAGTCTTGTCAGGAGAGAGTGAAAAAGGCCTACTTCCCATTTATCCCTATGGAGAGGGGAACAGCTGGGCAAAAAGACTTCTACCGTGCAGAGGAATATAGAATAACCATGATGTTCTTTTTTTAAAAAAAACATTAGCTAGTAGTCTGGCCAGGTTATCCTGCTATGGTAATAGAATAGATCAGTGTTTCCCAAACTTTGGTTTTTGGACTCCATTTCCCAGAAGCCTAAGTCAATTCCTCAAAGCACTGATCAGCCAATATACTGAATTAGGCTTCTGGGAATTGTAGTCCCCTGTGGGGCATGGGGCCCACTTTGGGAACCACTGGAGTAGATCATACTGTTAGTGGCTCGACACCAATTGTCAGGTGGCAGTTAACTAACATGACAACCCTGAGGACTAGCGGCTTTGGGTGGCAAAGTCCACAGGGAAGGTTGATGGTCCCCAAGTGGGTTAAATCCCACTTAAATCCATCTTGATTGAGGGCAACAGCTTCATCAATACTGGCCTGAGGCTGAGGACTTTGTGTGCCAAAAGGGTCAAGGACCAGAAAGTGACTTGCGGAACTGGATCCATGGTACGGGAGTCATGCTGCGATACGGAAGGCAGATGAAAGGCCACTGCATTATATTGTTCCCAGAACAATCTTCATGGCCGATAGCCATGATGATAGCCAATATTTGGAATCAGATGTGGCACTTGAAGAAGAAGTAGTTGGGCAAAGCAAAGTGCTGCTGGAATAATCTCACTCTCATCCAACTGTGTTATATCAAGGCTGTGAAACCTGCAGTCTTAATGCACTTTCAGAGATTTTTCATCTGGCCCATGGAAAGGAAAGAAATTCCTCATGTCCTCTCAGTCAACAGGGATTCCCCTACACCATGGGATCCCAACCTTTTCAAGCCGGGGGCTAGGTCATGCTCTCTTAGTCAGCTTTGAGGGGCAGATGGCCATTTTGGCCTGCCTGCACGATGGGGGTCGCTATTTTGTTTTGTAGTGGGCCACATGAAATGGTGCTGTGGGCCGGATCCGGTTGGGAATCCCTGCCCTACACAATGCTCTCACTTGGATGGAGAGTAGAGCACTAAGGGTGTGCCCAATTTGCTTGTTATCCAAAGGTGCACATTGTGGGTGCAGCCATCATAATCTATGGGCAACTGAGGAAAAAATTCTCCTTTGACCACTGATTTATTCAGGCTAGTTTTGATGTATGCAGCCTTTCCCAAGCAGCTCCCGGGCTGTAGAAATTCTGACTAGTGATCGGTACAGGACTTAATATTGTCAGGTTGTGAGCTGTTCAGCCTGTGGAGGATCCATGAATGGCCATATTCTGGCACACACATACGCCCCTTCTCCATAAAGTTCTCATTGCTAGACTGTGTGAACAAGGCAGAAAATGTTCTTCACGGTTTGTGTCTGAGGAATGTGAGAGAATTTACGGTTTCAAAGGACAGGTGCAAACTGGATAAGTGTGTAGGATCTGCACCCCGTTCTGCTCATAGTGGGCTTGCAAATATCTTCAGATTTTTAAAATGATTTTTGCCAGTTTTTGTGTATTTCGATTTGTTTGTTTTGGCTTCGGATTTGAATTTGTAGGCAACAAAACAAGTGCATCGAGGAAAGTAGCACAGCTTGAAACTGACCCATGTTGTCTTCTGTCTCTTTCTCAGAAGAGGCTTTCGAGCCCCTCCAGATCGATCCCTTCTCCAGCCCACCTGAACTCCCTGACGTGATGAAGCCCCAGGACTCCGGCAGTAGCGCAAATGAGCAAGCAGTGCAGTGAGAGCCAGATGAGAGTGGAATGAGCTGCACAACCCATGGCACCCCTTCCTCCTCCCCCTTCTGTGGCCCCCCTTTACTCAATCTTCCAGTGTGGAGAGAGACATGGCACACTAGCCTTTCCCCCTGCCAGTCCAGGCACCCCGTTGCCACTCTCTAAGCAAGGCCACACAAGCCCTTCCAAAGACCCTCCCCACTCGAAGAGAGCTCTGTTTTCACTTTGGTTTTGAAATTAATAAAGGTTTGGATGGTTTTCCCCCCTTTTGGTCTTGTGTCATGGGCCTCTGCTATCAAACGCGGAGAGGATCCTAAATTTCAAGAGAGTGGTTTGGGTGCCACCTCAGTATCATGTTTGCATAATCTTAAAGTATGAGTAGGGAACATGTGGCCTTCCTGTTGGAACTCATGGTGAAAGTTGCAATCCAGTGACATTTTGCAGGACCCATGTTCAACATTAAAAACATACTATTCATCTGTATGTATTTATAAATTGACCACCGCTGGTCAAAGGAAGCATCTCCCTTTGTTTGTTTATGTTTTTATACTTCAACATATGAGATATCCTGCCAGTTCCATTCTTCTTCATTAAATTCTACATGTGTGGCTCTCAGTTTGAGGAGAAAATGAGGCCTAGCACAGGGGTGCCCAAACTTTTCGGGCCATGGGCTGGTCACGTGGTTCAGCGGGCCGGTCATGTGGTTCCTCCTACCGGAAGCGGAAGTAAAACGTGCCTTGCAATTTGTTTTGCAACAAGATGAGATAGATTTTAAGCTGTCATTTTCTCAGTTTAAACCAAAGGTGCCCAAACTACGGCCCACAGGCTGAATCTGGCCTCTGGCACCATTTCATCCGGCCTGTGAGATGGTGTCTTAAGATCCTTTCAAACTCTTAATGGTTCCACCTGAGATTTGAGCCATGTACATCACGCCATGGCATGATTCGATGTTTCCAGCCATTTCATCCTATTGATACTTGTAAGCCTGCAGGACCGCTTGCTCAAGCTGTATCATTTGATTTTGCTGAACATGTAGATTGATGTAGATTGAGTCCTGTGCAGTGCATCCAACACATTGAGTCCCCCAAATAATTATTAGGCGGTAAGAAGTATCGGCTGTCAAGAATTCATTGAAGATGCTTGGCTATTTTCCACATTTTACTCATGAGCCTGTTGTGTGTTTAGGGATCCCAATATTTTTATCTGGTGAAGGTAAAGAGGCTATTTAAAAGCTTCTTGCGTACTAAAAACTTTCCTAGAAGGCATTTTTCAGCTGTGTGGATCTTTTATCTTCTGCTTGCTTAATATAGATCGAATGGGATATAACAGCTTTACTGAGAGCTTAACAAAAGCTGAGTTCCATAATTAAAAATGTAGGCCTGTGATGGCGAACCTTGGCGCTCCAGGTGTTCTTGGACTTCAAATCCCAGAAGCCCAAGCCCCCAAGTACCTGCACAAAACGGGCGCATTTTACTTCCGCTTCCAGGAGCGACAAGGGTGGCGCGGGCCGGATGAATCGCAGTAAACCCATTTGTGCGGATTCATGGGGGCTTGGGCTTCTGGGATTTGAAGTCCAAGAACATCTGGAGTGCCAAGGTTCACCATCACGGACATAGGCCATGTTGTTCTTTGAAATTTAAAGACTTACAGGAGGTTACATTTTCCATTCTGAACATAATAAAGAGGATGGAATCGGTTGTGATCTTTAATTATGGCACCATTATGTTCACATGTGGCATAAGACAAAGGGCTATGAAGTTGGACTGGGAACTAGCAATTGTGCTGCCCTCTTCAAGGAACTGAAAGCGTAGATCTGGTTGAGAAATGTGTGGTTGTCCGAGCATTGTTGGGCTGTAACTTTCAATGATACCTCAGTTCAGTAGTGGTTAGGCTGGCTAGTGCTCATGAGAGTGTGGCAGGCCAGCAATTTTTGGAGGACTATGCTTTGCAGTGGCACAAGTGGACTGCAGTGGCTCAAGTGGTTAAAGTGCTGAACTCGACAGCTGGAAGGTCGAGGTTCGATTCCCGAGTACTGCACGAGAGAGTGAGCTCCCAGCCCTGTCCCAGCTCTGTCCCAGCTGCCAAACTAGCAGTTCGAAAGCAAGAAATTATAAGTACCGTAGATAAATAGTACCACTTCGGTGGGAAGTTAAACAGCGTTCTGTGCACTTGGGTGTTGAGGCATGCCTGCCAGGTGTCCACGGAAACGTCTGCAGATGCAGACAGCGCTGCCTCTTTTGTCTATAAACAGAGATGGGCACTGAACCCTAGGGTCAGATATGACTGGCTTTCAAGCAAGGGTGACCTTATGCTTTGCCCATCTCTGGGGTAGAAGAAGGAATAGAAGGCAAAGAATAAGTGAGTTATTCAAAGCCCTTCATGTGGGCAGACTCGCAGATGGAAGGACCTTGCCAGCAGAGGGCACTATATATATATATATATATATATATATATATATATATATATATATATATATATATATATATATATATATATATATATATATATATATATATATATATATATATATATATATATATATATATATATATATATATATATATATATATTTTTAAAATGTATATCAAAGAAAGGCACTTAGCCTTCAGAGGTTGTTGAGCTATTGTTGCCAGGATCCTGTGCTACTGCCCCTGCTGCTTAGGACTGATGGAGGTTGTAGTCCCATAATGGGAGCCTTGAGTGATCACCTTGGTTCTATGGAGTGCTGGAGTAGGAACCCGGTTCAAGTATGAGTTTAAAAAAGAAACTCACGCTGTCTCCTTGAGCTTGTTCCATCTTGGATCAAGAAGGCAACCACCTCCCCTTTTCAGGATCTTGCTGAAAATACAATGGGGTAACTTTGTGTTTGCAAGCTTCAGTTGGCAGTGTTGAAATTGGGGTTGCAAGGAGAGAGTGCATAAAGTCAAAGACGATTATACCTTGTTATCAGTTCATGTGCATTTATATCTAAACACAAAGGAATCCCCTTGTATGTGTGAGTGAAGAGTGGGAAATGTTTCATTCACAATTGTGTGTAGCCTTAGAAAGGGGTGGGGGGGGGTTGTCCACTTTGTTTTGTGCTTTAGCTCCTGAATATCCTAATAACCGTGGCCACTGGTAATTTTTCCAAGTCTCGGGGGAAGTACTGGTTTTAACTACATTTTAAAGTAGTGTTGTTGTTTGTTTGTTTTTTTAAAGGATTTTGAAGAAATTTCTTAACCATTTTTTGCAAATGTTGTCTTTTTAATTAATTACTCTTTCTCCAGTGATGGCATATGTGCTTTATTAATGCACATACCATTCTGTCCCCACAGCTGTAGATGAAGATGAAAGAAGGTATGAAGCTTATTCTGACCTTTGACATTTTAAAGCTATTTTCGTTTACACCAGCAAATAGCAATGCAACCAAACAGATCTTTATAGTCTATGGATTTTAAGCTATGGCATTTTCACAGCGCAATGTGATATCTGCTTACTCCTTGGGGGAATCTGACTTAGTGTCAAATCAAAGGAGATCGCCTGTGACCCACCAGATTGCGCTTGGCTGGTCTCTCAGAATTACTCATGGTTAGGTTTACTTTTGGTTAAGGTTAATGAGTTGCAGTCTCACAGCATTTGGAAAGTCCCATAAGAAATGTAGAAGGAGTATGTTACCCTGTGAGGCCTCCAGAGAGATTTGTTCAACCCAGTTTTCCTGAATCTGGGCTAAAGTTTCCCATTATGAACAGCCACCACGTCCTTGCAAATGTGGTCCATCCAGGTGAAGGGCACCAGCTTCAGAAAGGCTGGGGGCCCGAGGTTATATCAACCTTGGAGCCCCAGATGTTCTTGGACTTCAGTTCCTAGAAATCCTGATTAACAGGTGTGCTGACTTGGGCTTTTGGTAATAGAAGTTCAAGAACAACTGGGGGCCCAAAGTTGAGAAACCCTGGCTTAGACTACAGGTGAAACTCAGAAAATTAGAATATTGTGCAAATGTTCATTCATTTCACTTAAAAGGTGAAACAAATATATGAGATAGACTCTACATGCAAAGTGAGAGATGTCATGTCTTAATTCGTTATAATTGTGATGATCATGGCATACAGTGTACATGAGACTATGTGATGATTATGGGGTACATGAGATTGGGGAGGTTGGGGTTTTCATAAGCTGTAAGCCATAAGCATCAATATTATACCAAAGTAAGGCTTGAACTATCTCGCTTTGCATGTAATGAGTCTATCTCTTATATTTGTTTCACTTTTTAAGTTGCATTACTGGACTGAATGAACATTTGCACGATATTCTAATTTTCCGAGTTTCACCTGTACTGTTAAAACAGACAGTCCACAATTTGTGCTTGCTTTTACAATGAAGATGGCATACTCTGCTTAAGGGGGAAAGTTGGTTGTTTCTTTTGTCAGCGCCAGAACCAGAGGACAGGCTGCATGAGTTAACTAAGTGAGGGTAGTAATCTTGTAGATTTTAATTTCTCTAGTTGTACATTCACTTTTATAAAATTTCATCTTCATTGTTGCCTTTTCCATTAAAGAATCTCCACCAAAGTCAAGTTTTTTGTGGTGTTCAAAACTGACAAGCTCTCTCAAGACTTGCATCCAGCTGGGCAGTCCACATGGCTGACTTCAGAGGCACAAGCCATGCAAGAAAAAGACGTTGGGTTTGGTTTCATAAGAACATAAGAACATAAGAACATAAGAACAGCCTTGCTGGAACAGGCCACAGCCCATCCAGTCCAGCATTCTGTCTCACACAGTGGCTCACCATTTCAGGGTATTCCCAAGCAGATGCCTTCACCTGCTTAGGATTCCCTGGAAATGATATTGAGAGATATCCTGCCTATCTCTCCAACCCGGAGGTTGTCCTTAAGTATCCATAATTATAGCCATTGATACTCTTGTCCTCCATGAACTTGTCTAATCCTTTCTTAAAGCTGTCAAGACTGACAGCTGTCACCACTTCTTCTGGCAGGGAGTTCCATAGACCAGTAATCCTCTGGGTGAAAAAGTACTTTCTCTTATTTGTTTGAGAACTAGTACCCAAAAGTTTCATGGAGTGTCCCCTAGTTCTAGTGTTATGCGATAGGGAAAACAGTTTTTCCTTATCTACTTTGTCCACACCGTGCATGATTTTATAAACTTCAATCAGGTCACCTCTTAGACGTCGTCGTTCAAGAGTGAAGAGGCCCAACCGTTGCAGCCTCAGATGGTAAGGAAGGTGTTCCAGTCCCCTAATCATTCTGGTTGCCCTCCTCTGCACTTTTTCCAGCTCCATAATATCCTTCTGGAGGTATGGCGACCAGAACTGTACACAGTATTCCAGATGGGGCCTCACCATAGATTTATAAAGAGCCAAAATGACACTTGCTGACTTATTTTCTATACCCTTCCTAATGATCCCTAGCATTGAGTTTGCTTTTTTCACTGCTGAGGCACACTGGGTTGACACCTTCATTGAGTTGTCCACCAGGACAACTTCGAATCAACTATGTCGTGGAAAAGCTAAGACAGAAAAGCTGGTAGCTCTACCATAAAGAAAATACTGTTGGCATCACAAAATTTGAATATTAAATTAAAATTAAAGGAAATAAAGCACACGTAAAGAACATCTACCCTCCAATTGATGAACTAAAATTTCTACCATGCCTAGTGCAAAGGAATCCTAAATCTCTGAGCATGTTCAGACAGTCCCTTGTAGGACGGTCAGGGACTATGTTTAGCCCATTCCTCACATCCAAACAACACAGGCGACCTTTGCCCATATGGTGAAGTGACTGATGAGTTACTTTACCATATATGCAAATAAAACACTTTCTTTGCTCATCTGGAGAGGGGATTTGAAAGTCTAATTATTTTTCCCCTTTGTAACTGATCATCATAGCACTGCATTAGTTAGGAGGTAATTTATTTTTTCATAATGTCGATTGAAATCACAATTTCTCAATTGGCACGCCATGAAGAAATGAAGAAATAAATTATTTGTCTTTCTAACTTTTGTAGTGCTACAATCCGCTGGGACTGTGATGGCGAACCTTGGCACTCCAGATGTTCTTGGACTTCAATTCCCAGAAGCCCCCGTGAATCCACACGGATGGGTTTACTGCGATTCATCCAGCCCACGCTGCCCTCGTCGCTCTTGGAAGCAGATGTAAAATGCGCCCATACGGTTAAGACTCTTCCGGGTTAACCCTTTCTCCATATGGGTGCGTTTTACTTCCGCTATAATTTTCAACTGTTTTCTGTACTATAGTAAGCTCTGACCTCTGAAATACCAAGAATATTGGTTATTTGGTGGCCTAATCGGATCAAAGCCTGAAGATTTCCCTGAATAGAAGTGACTATGACACCAATGAAATAGCCCTCCCACCCCTAGTTTCCTTCTTTCTTCCAAGCTTAACTACAACTCTTACAGTAGCCAGAGAGAAATGGTGTTTCCCAGGAATGGTATATTGTTGCAAGGCAAACTATTTGAGGGTGATTTGGTCTTGAATTGGCAGTTAAGAGCCATTAACTTTACAAAAGACTACCACTTCCTATGTTTGGATGGATCCAGGGCCATAGCCAGAGGGGGGCCAGGAGGGTGAAAGCCCTCCTGAGCTAACAGCCCCCCCAAACCCACCCCGTGATGCCATTGTTATATATGTGTTTGTGGCATTGTTGCCCCTCCTGAACCCCCCCCCCATCTAGAATCCTGGCTATGGCCCTGGATGGATCCACTGCTTATGACAGGGGTTCCCAACCTAAGGTTTGCAGGCTGAATCGTTCACGCAGCACCATTCCATGTGGCCCCCTACCCCTCCATGGGCATTTGAAAAACAAAATGGCTGCCCCCTTTGAAGCTATTGGGACAAAATGGCCACCCCATCGTGCAGGCAAGGCAAAATGGCCATCTGGCCCTCGAAGCTGACTGAGAGAGCGTGACCCGGCCCCACAGCTTGAAAAGGTTGGGAACCCCTGGCTTATGAAGACTAATACACAAAATTCAGTTTAACCTTTGAAGGAAACCAGTGGCTTTGCCCCCCGCAGCAAAAAGCTGCTCTAATTGCAACATGTTTGTGGGTCCCTCGGTCTACATTCTTTGGGTGCAGGAGACTTAGTCCTTCGCTTTGATCCCCCTGCCTTTGTACTTTTGATCCAAGCATAGGGTAACGGGGAAGACAGAGGTGAAAATGTGTAGCAGGGCGAAACGCAAGGGAAGTTTCAGAACAGCTCAGCCAGACGATCGCACCCACAGGTGACGACTGCGCCACCCGCCCCCAACAGCACAAACCAAACGTCTTTCTGCGAGGAGCTAAAGCCGCAGGCCTGACCACATCCTGCCTCACAAAAATGGCGCCATTAAGACCTCCTTAATTTGCCCCAGGCCTCTTTCTGCCCATATTAGGCAATCTGTGTGGCAATTTGGCTCCTTCCGCCCTGCTCTGCCCTTCCTCCATCGCTGCCATGGGAAGTTGAAGCTCAGCACAGCGACGGAAGGAGGGGAGGAGAGAGAAAATAGTAGATCTGATCAAGAAAGAAAGGGGTGAAGAGTTCTCATGGGGGAGCAGAACGCATGTGTTCATGGGGGGGGGGGGGGAATTCAACAGGACCAAAGGGCAGAAGAGGAGGTTAATACTAAGGAAAGCTTAGGAAACAGGGCTCTTTTGATGCTACTACTTCTCCTTTTGTGGCCACATCACACTTTGGACTGCCAAAATGAAACCACCTTCTTGGCTTTGTCAGTGGCCAAAATTCAATCCCCATCGGTACATGTTTCTGGTAGTAATTGGCAGACCAACAAATGAGCTGGATTCTGTATCTCTCATTCACACAGCGTGTTGTTGTCCGCCAGCAGTCCCCACTTAAGCATGTTGGTCTTGCATTTAGGGACTCTGAAACCTCAGCCTGGTCAGAGTCCTCTAAGTGACATGCGGAAGGTCAAGTTCCACTGCCATATCCTACTTCAATCTTATTTCTTGCCTAGTGAGCTCCTTCCTCCATCTTTTAATTTGATTTTCCTCTTGCATACCCTCAAGAACATTTGTCCTTGCCATAAAGCTCTTCCTGGATCTGAGTCAGTGAACTTGAGGCACATCTCCGTTCAGAGGACGTCAAGGGTCATTCTTTTGCTTCATTCTCTCAGCGTCCACTCCATATCTTAGTTGGAGCAACACCAAGAATAAGATATATTTCCTCAACTGGTGTAGGTTTGAGGTACCCTGTCACTATACACAGTGCTTCATTAAGAGCAATGTCAATTTGTTTCATGTGTGTGGATGTGCTCCATACTAGAGCAGCATTCTCTGCAGCAGAGATGCTCAGGGCCAAAGCTGATGTACACAGAGTGGACGGTTGAGCTCCCCATTTATAGTTCACGAGTTTCCTGATGATGATGATGTTCCTCATACTAACTTTAGCTTTGGTATTCAGGCAGTGCTGCTTAAAAAAGAGTGCCTTTCCAATTGTCACACAGAGGTATTTCGGTGCTGGATAATGCTGTAATTTACTCCCTCGCTGTGTAACATGCAGCTCAATGCCTGCCTTTCAGTTTCAACGGTGGAAAGCACAGAGAGTCTTGCTCAGGTTAGGCTTCAATGGTTGATAGTGTAATGGTGTCTTTGGACACTAGAATACAGGCGGAGGAGAAGGCGAGGAATAAAAAAGAAGAAAGCTGACTTTCTGTGTTGTATGATCTCCAGAACCAAGGCAAAAAGGCAGAAGGAAAAATGTTTGACTCTAGAATTTGTGAGTTAAGGGGATCTAAAAGATAAAGGGTGGGCAGTAGTAAATGACTCAAGAGGTTCATTACTTTCTGTAGGCTTTGCCCCAGAGTCAGGCCTGTTCAGGACTGCAGTGGCTCAAGTGGCTAAGATGCTGACTGGGAGGCGGAAGATCAGCAGTTTGATTCCCGAGTACTGCAGGACAGAATCACCTCCTGTCTTTGTCTCAGCTCCTAACAACCTAACAGTTCAAAAGCAAGAAATTGCAAGTAGATAAATAGGGACCACTTCGGTGGGAAGGTAACAGCGTTTCGTGCACTCTGGTGTCTAGTCATGCCTGCCACATGACCATAGAAACGTCTGCAGAAGCAGACAGCGCTGGCTCTTTGGCTTTGAAACAGAGATGAGCACTGAACCCTAGAGTCGGATACAACTGGCTTTTGAGCAAGAGAAACCAGGCCTGCTCATCTCAGAACCAGCCCCCCTGTCTTTCCCCGCTTGGAGGCCTCCTTATCACTCCACAAAGATCTGCTCTAGAGGCCCAGGGTAGGTCCCTTCTTTCTCATCTGCCAGGAGATTTTAAAAAAAGAAGCATTTCTTTTTTAAAAAGCAAAAAAATATATACAGTATGTCAATGGTGGCAAACCAATCTGCTTTCATACAACGGTTGCTTTGGCAAAAGCGATCCAAAATACAGTTTGCATAAAATATGGTAGCAGAGAGGTGGCAGAGAAGGTATAGAGCATTTTCCAACATTTTAAAATATTATTTAGAGCAAGAGTGCATGTCCCACCACCACCACCACCACCACCACCCCATCTTCTCGTTCTGAGGCACTCCAGTTCTGTTACTCTTGACTGCTTAAGAGCATATACAAAAATTGCTTTTTAGAAGTTGCATCTAGATTTAGTACCGCTGAGAAATGGTGATAGCACTTTTCTGTAGCTTATCTCCCACATCTGATTTATCATTGAATGTGGGTTTTAATATATGGTTAATAGCTAATGGGGGGAGCGTTGTTATTTTTATGCCATTTGCTACTGGCATTAGCTGTTAAACTCATTTTACAGCTGAGAGTTTTGAAATAAAGTAGTTCTAATTCGGGTGCAATGCCCCACCCATCCAAGTTTTGAAATAAAGTAGTCCTAATTCGGGTGCAACGTAGGGCTTTCCCCCTGGCCACCCCCTCCATAACACGCCCAAAGTGTGGTAGTAAATTTTTTTGGAGCCCACCAATGGTCTTATCAACATCCAGGCCAAACCTGTCAAGCGTGGCTCCAGACAATACGGGACCTGTGTAGAACGGTTCTGCACAGGTCCGTTCTACGCATGAGAACAAGAATAACTTAGTCAAGGCGGAACTTCTGATTTCTGGATTAGATCCAATGTAGACATCCTTGGAACAACCCCGAAACTAGTAACGGATGCACGATTAATTCGAGGCTCACAGGTTTCGAACCTACTCTAGGGATAACTAAATCTGGATCCAATCCTACCATTTATGGGATTCCTTTTGGCCTTATGCTCTTGTCGTTATATGCCACCAAGAACCAATTTATAGGAAGCCTTATCAGACTTTCAAAGCAACTGCAATATTTATGGAGAGGTTTTACCAATTCCATATCCCCAGTGAACTCCCATGGCTAAGCAGGGATTAGAACCCAAGTCTACTGAATCCTAGCCCATCAGAACCCAAGTCTACTGAATCCTAGCCCATCATGCTAAACTAGGGGGTCGGGGTGGGTACTAAACTAGTTTGCCATTCTATTCACTGCTCCAATGAAGCAATTAGAAAAATATTATCAAGTGTAAAGATGCATCATTGGAGACCAAGAACAGCCACACTGTTGTATTTCCAATCACTATTTACAGATGTGAAAGCTGGATAGTAAAGAAAGCTGACAGGGAAAAAATGGTTTATATCAGAGATTCTCAACCTTATCAAGCCAAGGGCCAGGTCACGCTCCCTCAGACAACTTCGGCCATTTTGCCCTGCCTGCCACTCATGGCACTTCCGGGTGTGGCGGAGGTGGTGGTGGGGCCACATGAAATAGTGTCACAGGCTGTATCAGGCCCCCGGGCTGTAGTTTGAGAACCCCTGGTTTATATGAAATGAGATGCTGGCTGAATGTTTTGCAAATGCCCTGGACTGCCAGAAAGATGAACAAGTGGATCCTTGAGAAAATGATGCCTAAATTACCTCTGGAGGCAAAAATGATGGAACTGAGGCTGCTTCAGATATCATGAGAAGAAGGCAAGATTCTCAGGAAGTGATTATAATTCTGGAAAAGATTAAAGGCAGCAGGAAAAGAGGAAGACCAAATACATGATGGGTTGACTTCCTAAAAGAAGCCACAGTCTTGGGTTTATAAGACCTGAGTAGGGCTGTTGATGACAGGACATTTTGGAGATTGCTCATTCATAGGATGGCCATGAGCGAGGGAATGGCTTGTCAGAACGTAATATCAACAAGCACCAATGCACGTTTACTTTCACAGGTTTCAATTTAACCCCTTTCTAAACGAGACTCTGCTTCTGCACCCGAGCTCTGAAATAATAGGGAAGTGAAGGAAACAATACAAATAAAGCGGAAGCAGGTGGATTGTCAGGGAGCTGAGCAAAGAGGAAGCTAATAAACTGGGCCTTTTTTAGCCTGGTCAACAAAGCAGAAATGTGAAAACCAGGTTTTAAGGCACACATGAGGTCTCCCACCTACTACTAAGATGGCCACTCTTAAACCAGTATGTGTATCAAGTGTACAAAGTGTAGGTTTCATACCTGTCAAGTTGTGGCGGTGAAAATACGGGAAGCACCGCTGCCTCTGATGGGCGCGCATGCATGAAGGCGAAGGGGTTACTGCAGTGGTGCACATGTGCGAAGGGGTTACTGTGCAGTAGCACCTTTGCGCATGCATACCGCTTCCTCTGATGGGCCCGTATGCGCAGTAACCCCTTTTCTGGCTGTTCAAATACGGGCTGGCCACGTAAAGGACCGGGAAAGAGGGGTGAAATGCTGGATTTCCCGGCCAATACGGGATACTTGACAGGTATGGTAGGTTTGTTTAAAAATGTTTTATACTTTGTTAAGACATACCCACACTGCACACACCTGAGAGTGATTTAAACCCAAGTTTTGCAACAGGTATCTAAAACTTGTATCTATATTTGGATAAGCTGTGCTTCACAACTTGAGCGTGAAAGAACACTGGCTCTGAACAGCACAAAAAGGATTCTGACTGAGACTTCATTTTCAATACAATCATTGGGCTTGTATGGGGGAAACCCAATCCAATTTTATTTTATTTTTTAAATAATGGAGATTAACAATCCACTAACTTCCACATGACCAGAGAAGTAAGGTAAAGGTAAACGTCTCCCTTGCTCGAAAGTCAGACATGTCCAACTCTAGGAAGTAGTGCTCACCTCTGTTTACAGCCAAAGAGCCATCACTGTCTACGTCTGCATGAATATATGTCAAAGCACACAGAATGCTGTTACCTTTCCCACCAAAGCAATACCTATTTATCTGCTTGCAATTTCTTGCTTTTGAACTGTTAGGTTGGCAAGAGCTGGGGCAGCTCACTCCATTGCGTAGCATTCGGGTCTCGAACTGTTGACAAGCCAACCTTTCGATTGACAAGCCACTAAGCCACTGCAGCCCCTTGACCAGCGAAGTACTTTAGTACGAACAGTTGATCTGAAATAATATGTTTCATCTAGAGTTATAGGCATTCGGACTGCTTTGTTCCCCAAGCTATAAATACCATGAGAACTTTCTGAAAAACAGCCATGACAATTGTTTTCTCTTTAGGTGAGAAGTTAACTGGGTGTTTTTTTTTAAAGGAACCCACTCCTGGGATTTCCCCTTGCTTGGTGTGTTTTTTGGAATGGTAGTGAAAATAAAAGGGTATCCTGTAAACCAGTGGTTCCTAATGTGGCATACCTGTCAAGCGTGGCTCTGGACAATATGGGACCTGTGCAGAACCGTTCTGTGCAGGTCACTTCTACGCATGCATAGAAGCCTTCTACGCATCCCCTTCTGCACAGAACCCTTCTACGCATGTGTAGAAAGGACCTGTGCAGAAGGGATGCACAGTAACTACTTTTCCCCCACTGCCAAATTACGGGGAAGTGGCAGCTCCAGGCGGTAAATGAACAAAAGCGGCACAAAATTACCGGGAAATCCCGGCCATTATGGGGTACTTGACAGGTATGCAATGTGGGGCCCAATTCCCAGAAGCTTAAGTCAGTGTATTGGCTGATCATTGCATTGGAGAATTGAAGTCCAAATACCAAAGGGTGGGAAACAATGCTGCAAACCTTCTTGATTCTGCCACTGGTCTTATCCAGTGGTGGGCATCAGCAGGTTCGCCCCAGTTTGCCAGAACCGGTAGCAGAAATTGTAGCTGGCCCCGCCCATTCAAGTTTTGAAATAAAGTAGTCCTAATTCGGGTGCAATGTAGGGCTTTTCCCCTGGCCACCCCCTCCATATCACGTCCACAGTGTGGTAGTAAAAAAAATTTGAGCCCACCACTGGTCTTATCAACAGCCAGGCTACTCTTTGCTATGTAAAATGAGCAGCCATTTTCCTCTGTTTGGAACATGTGCACGATATTGCATGGCAATATTGGACCATTTCCTGATCTTTTGAATTCTGGACAGAAGAAACAATATATCACATGTTTTGCCTAATATTGTAATTTGTATTATTGTACTTATGTGAAACATTGTATTGATTATTGTATTTTGAACACTGTATCTTGTATCTTATCTGTAAACCCCTTGAGTTGTCCTGGGGTCATTTATATGTTGTTAGCCGCCCTGAGTCGGCCATGTGTTGAGTAGGGCGGGATACAAATTGAAGTATAAATAAAAATAAATAAATAAAATAAACTGGTGGGGTTTTTTTAAAATAACTGAATGTCCTGGCTTTTTCAAATGCAAGTTTAACTATACATATACTACACACTTACTGTATTCCAAAAACAACTTTTCTCATTTGCCAAGTGCTAGAGAATCCCAAAAGATGAGCACAAGATCAGTACAAAGGAGGCCAACAGTTGGTGTCCACCTTCCTACCTCAACAGCATGACTGCTTGTCCACACAGACCATGTTGTGAGCAGTAGCCATATCTGTCAACTATCCCGTATTGGCCGGGACATCCCGTATTTCACCCCTCTTTCCTGGTCCTTCCCACAGTCATCCCGTATTTGAAGGACCAGAAAAGGGGTTACTGCGCATGCGCACCCATCAGAGGAAGCGGTGCGCATGCGTGAAGGGGTTACTGCAGCTGTGTGCATGCACAGGGTCACTGCGCATGTGCAGTAACCCCTTCACACATCAGACGCAGCGGTGCTTCCCGTTTTTTCACTGCCGTAACTTGACAGATACGGCAGTAGCAGCCAAAATGAAGAAACCTCAATAAAAAAATATGTGGGATAACCTACCAACAGCTTGTTCATCTTGACAGATTTCTCACTTTCAATGTAAAAAAGGAGGAATACCCTTTTCCCACCACGCTTTCTACAATTCACACAAAATGTCTCTGCACACCGTTAACGTCTTTTCCCATTTGGGGAGTAAAGCAATAGACACACTGAGCAAGCATCGAAAAGATGCCAACAATACATATAATGCTTCTGAATTTTAACAGTCCATGCAGTATTGGCAACAGTTGTTATAATTTTTAACTGTATGGTTTACACTGTGTGCATAACAAACACTTTTACAAATGTGAGAAGGCTAACAAAAACATTGCACATAAGAAGGCGGAAAACTTTGTATTGTCTTGTTCAGCAAGCAAAAATATGAAACCTTGGTAGCCTTTGTCTGGAGACTTGGGTGAAAGTGTTTCCCATCGCCTACCATAGGAGTTCTCAACCTTTTAAAGCCAGGTGCTAGGTCACGCTCCCCCAGACAGCTTCAGGGGCCGGACAGACATTTTGCCCTTCCTCCACCACATGGCCCTTCCTGGTGTTGTGGATGTGGTGGAGGGCCACATGAAATGGTGCTGCGGGCCAGATCTGGCCAGTGGGCCATAGGTTGAGAATCCCTGACCTACCAGGTTACCCTTCTCATCAGGGATTTTGAGGGCTGCACTCAGGGGCTTTACCCATTCCAGACATGCACTCTGTCACCCACCTGTGGCTCTGTTGCTTAAAGCACACTGGTTTGGGGGCAAAGGGTACAGAAAATTGAGGACGAAGGGGTCACAAGAAAGAAAATGTGGAGAATGAAGAGGGAAGTCTCTTTTTTTTGGTTTCTTGTGATTCCTTCATTCTCCTTCATTATGAAATGGAGACTTCGCTCATCCCTCGCCACATTTTATTTTCCCCCTCCTTTCTCCATGTAGGCTAGAGAGATTAAATTTTAAACCAATTTTTTTACTATTGCTAGTTCTGCTTTTCTTGTTGCTCCCCACCTCCTCAAACTAAATACCCACCCACCCCATTTTGCAAATTCATAACTGTCTGCTTGGCAAGGCTGTGACCCTGAGCTGTTGTAACTCAGGCCACAGGAGGCCATGTTCAACAAGGGGGATTGTGAATTTTGAGCAGGGGCTGGGGAGTGGGGGTGGGAAATTGATATCAAGTGTGAGGCAGAGAAAGAGGCACAGATAAAGGCGTGAGCGCCTATAGCTTTCTCTCATACTCTGGGCAGGATGTGGTTTCCCCATCTCTCTTCTGAATATTTTTCTGGGTTTCTGCAATTCTCCCTCCCAGGAAGAGATGACACCCTCAGCAAAAAGAGCCACAGAGGGGGGGAAAACATACCAGTATGCAGAGAAAGCAGGGTAGGATGTCTGATTAGGCCCCAACTTGGTACACTCCAGATGTGCTGGACTACAGCTTCCGCTAACTCTGGCCAGTATGGATGTCTTGCTTTCTCCTTTCAATTGTTACCTTTGAAGCCTTCCAAGCTAATGCAAAAAGTCATCAGCCCAATGCTAACCCCCAGCATTTGTTAAGACTGTTTCCCTTTACTATTGCCCTGGTTGGATAACTGACTGGTTGAAACATCTGGCTGTGGAAACAGAGGTTGGAAGTTTGGCCTCCCAGGCCAACCTATGTGGTTTTGGGCAAGCTGTACAATCCTAGGGAAACCCAAAGAGGAGGGAATGGCAAAACATAGCTGTGTAGTCTCCACCTGGAAAATCCTGGAAAGAGTTGTCACAAGTTATAATTGACTTGACAGCACCCTATTATTATTATTAATTATTATTAATTATTATTATTGTTGTTGTTGTCGTCACCTGTGCACATATCCATCCTCGTAACGCAGTCACAATAACAAAGTAGAAGAGGAGAAGGGAACAATTCATTGCATATATTTGCATCTCTACTTAAGCTGCCCATGTTGGTTGTGGATGATGGGGACTGTAGTTTAAGATAGTAGAGAGGTTTTTAGACATGACATGTATTTATCTTTCACTTAAAATGCTTTCCCTTCTATCTTTCTTATAAATCTTCCTATAAATTACTGAATTGACTCAAATTCATCCCTTGGCAGATTCTTCCTCCAATTTCATCTTCCATTATCTTCCTCAAGATGGCCAGATTTAAATAGATCTTTCAGAAAAGATTTGTACTCTTTCCCCCTCCTTACCCCCAGAGGCTTAGTGTTTAAATCGCTAAGCTGGAAACTGGAAGGTCGGGTTTCGATACCCAAGAGCGGCACATGAAAGGAGCCTCATTCAGGCGTCCCCTAAAAATCCTTTCAACCCCCTGACACAAAATTATTATTATTTCTTTGGCTTATGAGACACAGTCTGAAGGCACTTTCTTAATACATGTTTAAACCAGTGGGTTTTTGTTCTCTCCCTTCTGCCACTGTTGTCTTCTGTTTCTGTAATTTAAATGTAAACCTTCTATTAGCTAAATTCTTGCTGCCAGAGCCGAAGTTTCTTTTGAAACAGCCTTTGTTCAGTGCCCACTGCATATATTTAGTGCAAAACAGAGAGAATACCATGTGAGATATTTTCCATAACTTAAAACAGGCCTAACCACTTCTGCAAATGCTGCAGTTCTACACCACTGAACCATAATAGGATCCGGTTTCTTTGACAGGCATAGTGGCTGCCTATTGCAGAAAACCCAGTGGTCCTTGTGTGCAGTAGCCACAGACAGCCAAACAGATTGGAACCCACACATTTTGGCAAGATAAACCCCGCCTCAGCTGTCCATCATATATTCCTTGGTCTTTGAATCAATTTCAAACCTGTCAAAACTGACACAAGTGTCATACCTTTTGCTAATCCTGACGCACCCTTTATTGCATCCCAAAGAAGCTTTTGAGAAGCATGAATGTTCATTTTCAGAATATTCCCTCCACAACATTTTGGCCCAAAATTGTCATTTTCCACAATAAATGGGTGTAACCCAATTTCACAAGGGAGGCATAAATGCCCTTGGCAACTAACCACTCTTTCTTCAGGCTGACCCCCACCCTCACAAAAGGAAGAAAGGGAAGCCCATTGTTCTGAGAAGCATACAGGCTGTGCTCCCCATATCCTTGTTCAGTTCTGAGGCTACCATGAGAGCTCCTCAATTTAAAATTAAAAAGAGGGATGTAGGAAAAAGCTCTGCTTACATTTCTGTAGGCTTCCCAGAAGAACAGTCAAAAAAGTTGGGTCAGATGCCCTGGATTCACCCATCATTTGGTTTTTTTTTTCTTCTTGATTTGTTCTGTTGTGGACTTTTTTTCCCCAAAGGCCAAACCCAACCACAGTGATACCTCATACAACGCCCAAATTTGGTTCCACAAGTTTGGACTTTATACGGATTTGGACTTTGTATGAGGCATGTAAAATCCTAGCCACGATGCCTCATACAACATCCAAATCCTTGCCGCAATGCCTCATACAACGTCGTTAGAGATACATTGTACTGTAACAGCACAGACTTCAGGGCAAAGTCAAGGAAACAGACAGGAAACTGACAGAACTTTAAGAAATCATCGTCTAAAAGCTAAAAACATTACAAAAACATGTCAAACAACACTGATTGTCCAAGAACCTGAAGAATGCTGCAAAAATCCCAGGAATGCTTCTAAAAATTCCGACGAAAAAATTCAAAAAATCCAACAACAAAAAAGATTCCAAAATCGTGCTCAAAACCACTCCTAAACACTCTTCGCCTCATGCAAAACCCACAAGACCAATGCATGCATGTGTCCTGCCTTTTATACTGCCCAGGCACAATGCAACCTGGGGAAAATCCAATGCCTCATACAAAGTCGCATGACTTTTTTCAAGGAATTAGGCGATGTTGTATGAATCCGATGTTGTATGAAGCGGACTTTGTATGAGGTATTACTGCATTTCTAAGCCTGGTATAGTCTGTGGTTCTTGTTCACCTTCACCCTAACAAATATTGTTTGAATGCTGCTAACTCCTTCACTTAAGTATTTTGTGTTCTCTCCCCCCCACCCCCCAGTGATTCTGCAAAGTTCTTTCTTCCCATAAAACCATTCCTGTCAAGTTTTGGATTTGGAAATAAGGGAAATTTCCCAGCAAATAAGGGATACTTGACAGCTATGCTTATCCTGTGCTGCCCTCCAATGGTGGCAATAGGGCATTGCAGTTTAATTAATACGGGATGACGGCAGGAAATAGGGTAAAATAAGGGGTTTTCCCGGCCAATAAGGGATACTTGACAGCTATGCATAAAACTATCCTGACTATCTACCTGCTGTATCTTTAACACTATTTTTGAGAAACAGTAATTCATAACAGGACCAAGAGAAGCCAAACACATGCTTGAACCTTGTTGTGTCTAATAGTGTAACCTTCCACATGTGATATCAATGTATCTAAACCAATGTAACCTTGCCTATGAGTAACAATGTAACCTTCAGCTGTATCACATAAACCCTGTAATAGGACGCGAGCTAATGACCACCAGCTGGCAGCAGCGAGCGTCCAAGCTCTCGTGGTTCAAACCCATCAAAGACCGCAGCGCGGGAAGTTTCCCGCCGCTACCTACACCTGGACAAGAAGGGCGTGACCAGCCATGACGTCACGCGGACCAGTAGCCAACGGGCTACCGTGGAGCCACATTCAAATACGTTACTACCATATATATAGAGCTGTTCGTCCGCCATTACCTCATGTTCCCTCTGTCCACCATGCAATAAACCTGAGTTAACCCAGCCTTTGGCTGTGCCTTGTGTCTTGACTCTCATATACTAAAAACCTAAAGATAATTTTTTTAAAAATACCCACCAACCATAGTTTTCAACTAAGAAGGTAAGGTGGTAAACAGCTCTATACTGTATAAGGAAAGACTGGATTTCTTCAAAATAGGATTCATTGTTTACCTGCTATTTTGGAACCCAACAAAGGCAGACAGAACAATGGAAAGGATGAATAAGTCTCCTGTAAAAGAGTTTAAATAAAAATTGATTGCCTGATCAAGAAATTACTAAGGTGAAGAAATGCTAGAATGGTGTACGAAATGAGTTGAGAAGGGAGGGCAAACAGTCCTCCTCCTCCTCCTCCTCCTCTTCTTCTTCTTCGTTGTCTTCTTTTCTCTGGAAAATAAAATCGCAAATAGATTCCTCTTGCTCTGGGGTCAACAAACATGGCTCTCCAGATGTTATTGGACTTCAATTCCCAGAAGCCCTGATCAGCAGGAATATTGAGTGATAATTGAAGTCCAAGAACACATGGAGAGCCACATTTGCTGACCCCTGCTCTAGCTTAATGAGAAGGTACCTCTGCTTGGCAGCTGTTGACGATAATTTCCATGCAAAATGTCTGAGTGTCTTGAAAATCTTGGTGAGTTGCTGCTAGTCAGAGAGGCCCAGCCCTCCTCAAACTGGTGCCCACCAGACGCTTTGGACTACATGTAACTCCCATGATGTTTGGCCATTGACTATGCTGGATAGGGACATCTGCTAGCTATGGGCAAAAAAGAAAAAAAATAGGCTTGCAGAAGGCAGGAAGAGATAAGGGTAGATAGATATACAATTGGATGAGATAGGAGGCAGCTTCCTACATTTCGGTGTCAGAGGAGAAAAAGGCCATGATATGATCCCTAATGCAGACGCCTGACCCATGTGTGACTCTAATATTATTGTAGCTTACTGTTCCAGGTTGACTGCAGTGGCTCAAGTGGCTAAGATGTTGACTGGGAGGCAGATGGTCAGCAGTTTGACTCCCGAGTACTGCAGGACGGAATGAGCTCCCGTTTTTGTCCCAGCTCCTGCCAACCTAGCAGTTCAAAAGCAAGAAATTGCAAATAGATAAGTAGGGACCACGTCGGTGGGAAGGTAACAGTGTCTAGTCATGCCTGCCACATGACCACTGAAATGTCTGCAGAAGCAGACAGCGCTGGCTCTTCGGCTATGAAACAGAGATGAGCACTGAACCCTAGAGTCGGATATGACTCGCTTTTGAGCAAGGGAAACCTTTACCTTTTTACCTACCGTTCCCCAGGAGTGAACTATGCTTTGTGAAAAATAAGAGACCTGCTCACCAAGGAATGGAAGGGAGACACTGATTTAAGGTTAGGAAGAGGGAATGGCCTGTGGATCCCAGACTAATTCATTTAAGAGCATACAGTAAAGCCTTGCTGGATAAGGTCAAAGGCCTGTGTAATCCAGTACCCATCTGTACATAATGGCCAGTCATCTGTTTGTGGGATGTCTGCGGAGAGAAGCTGGGGATGCTGTCACTCCCACACCAATGTTATTTAGTAAAGAACTTGGGGACATTCCTTCATTTTGGATTGTTCTGGTTGCATGCTGCCAAGTTGCCTTTGACTTGCGGTGACCCTATGAATGAGCAATTTCCAGAATATTCTGTCCTCAACAGCCTTCCTAGGCTCTTGCAAAATCAAGATTGTGATTTCTTTAGGGCAAGAGTTCTCAACTTTTTAAAGCCAGAGCCCGGGTCACCATCCCTCAGACAGCTTCGGGGGGCGGACAGCCATCTTATTCATTCATTCATTCATTCATTCATTCATTCATTCATTCATTCATTCATTCAATTTGTATAGCCGCCCCAATCAACATGCGACTCTGGGCGGTGTACATAAAATCACCAAAGTTTAACTATAGAGACCCTTAAAATTCCTAAAAACACTGGAAAACTACCTCCCACCCACACCAATTAAAAATCTAGTTAAAAACTATTAAAAGCATGAGTGATCCTGCTCTAAATGAGCCAGTGGGGTGGTGGTGATGGTGGTTGCTCCCTCTCCACCTCCCCACACCTGCCCTGTCAGCCAGGTTTTCAGTTCTTTTCTTAAGGGCAGCAGCTCTGTCTGGAGATGCAGTTCAACTGGCAGGAGGTTCCATAGGGCCGGAGCGGATACCACAGTGATTTCAGATGAAGCTTCAATCGCAATATCACTCTGCCTTATTCACTTAATTTTACAGGGGCTTCAGACACCATTGCCCCACAGACTGGATCCTAATTTAAAAATTTCTTCTGACATGGATCTTAAATCCTTATCATTTTTAGACATCAATATTTATATCTCCGATCAAGGAACTTTGTGCATGAAGCTCTTTCGTAAACACACAGACAGAAATGTTTATCTCCAGTTTGTGTCATTCCATCCACATTATTTTAAAAATAAAATTCCATATAGTCTCTTCTCAAGGGCAAAAAGGAACTCCTCTACTGAAGGAGACTTTCTAGAATCAGCTAATAATATCAGGGAGACTTTACATCAAAGAGGCTACCCCCCATCACATCATCGATGGTTCCTTTGATAAGATTTTAAAAATACCCAGAAATGTACTTTTGACACACACAAAAAAGAAAACCAGCAAATTTAGAATCAATTGGTCTCTGGAGTTCTCTCCATTGGCCAATGATATTTAAAAATATTATAACACTGGCATATCCTTGGTGACATACCAGGATGCAATGATAAACCAGTTATAGGTTTTAGAAGGACCAGATCCCTGGGCAATATAGTAACATATACAGAGTGCATGGCCAGACAGGGACTAACACAGAATATTATTTGCGGTCACTACAGTTGTCACAACTGTGTTATATGCAAATTTGTCTGGGACCAGGTATTGCAAGCACCTTTAGTCATGCACTATATCAAGGAGGGTCACTCAGACAAGCATTTCAAGTTTGTAGTTCTTGAAGTTGTGCAACCTAAACCCTTTGAAGAAAAAAAAAAACCAATATTGATAAATAGTCACAGAACCTGCTCAAATCTCCATTGAGTATCCACAGGTATTCACTTCTATCATCACTATATGGCAGTGAAGGCGAACCTTGGCACTCCGGGTGTTCTTGAACTTCAATTCCCAGAAGCTCTGATCGGCAGGAGTTCTGACTTGGGCTTCTGGGAGTTGAAGTCCAACAACAGCTGGAGTGCCAAGGTTCACCATCACTGCCCTATGGTATGAAGTAACATTAGCAATTCCCTACTACTACACAGCAGAATACATAATGCCGTGTAGTATAAATCAGCACATGCCCAACAAGCTGATGGAGCCTTAAATCCTACTATAATAAAGTAAAATAATATTATTGGCTGCCTGAAACCTACCCCACTAATAATATGAAATGAAATGAATGTTCACAATTTTCAGGGATGTCAGTAAGAAGCAACGTTCAGCAATCCAGAACTGTACATTTGATGTACTTCTTCTGTGTCTAGCCCAGATATGGAACTTCCAAAATGAAGGCACCTTTTGGTGAGTTCATTCTGACCTAGTGTGAGAAAGATCAGCCGTCACCAGGGTATGCCTGATAGTGGTTCAAAAATACCACAATCATCTAGGCTCTTTCTGTTCCACAATCATAAAAGAAGAGATCCTTCGCATTTATACATCGAAACACACATTCTACATGTGCCTTTCTAAGCCATGCCTGTTCATTAAGCAGGTTTGAGAATCAGTAAGGAATATTAGTTTTCTTTTTTCAAGCTCCCACTCCACTTAGCCATGCAGGATGTACGAGCAAACCTGAACTCAGATGCAACATTGTTAGGGCTAGCCAACTGCCACACTGTAAGCATCACACCCAGCCCTGTAAGCGTCACACCCAATGGAAAGGCTCCAGTTCAACATGTCTCCTTCCTAAGAGCAGAAGGAAGTCTAGTGCGAAACTTTCGGTTCTGTGAAACTTAGCCATGGCCAAACTTCTGCTACAAAGGCACACATGCGTGAATATTTTACAAGAAGATGCAGGTGTCTCAACCCCCACCCCTAACCCCTGGGACCCTTTTGCATGGTTCCTTTTGCTGGAACCCACCAGTAACAAGTGCTGCAACCTAAAATAGTTAACCACAACTCTTCTGAGCATCAGGTGGGGGCAGACAGTATGGAAGATTAAATCGGGGATGGGGTGGGTAACGTAGTGCAATTTCCTGGCCCAGTTAAGAGAGGCCTCTTGACTTTTCCTGTGGTTTGGGGCAGGGAGTGGGGGAAAGATAGCACATGTCATGTGATTATCTCCCCGAATGGGAGGAGGCACAAAGCAGAGAAGGGGCTGGGTCAAACCTCTGGATCTATAAATGATCCCAGCCCCATTGCCTCCATCTCTCTGGTGCACTCGGCAACTGGCCTCGAAGGCTGGCGCGACAGATCACGACTGGTGAAAAGGTAGTCCTTCCTTGGCCCTTATGGGGTTGAATGGTTAACTTGGAGGTTGGGATGAGTGGGGTCAAGTGATCTAGGCTTCTACCACCTGCTGCAAGTGAACAATTGTGTGAGTTGTTGTCTATAGATTATAGATAAAAGCTCAAATGGATTGGTCATGAAGTATCAGCATATAGCGAAATATTGTGGGAGTGTGACAGTCTAGATTAGCGATAGACAACTTCCACAGATATGGGGCAGTTTTACACTGGGACCTTCTGAGGGCCATATGGATTGCTGAAAATAACTCACAAAAATAGAAAGCAAAAATACTTGGATGTCAACTTCTGATTTGGAGCAATCTTTATTATTCCTTTATTTACTGTGTCAGATAATGTGGGGAATTCTTAAGTATTGCTTAAAATGATACTTAAATGGGGGGGATGCTATGTTAAATTATACAGGGGTTCTGCAGTGGCTTACTGGTTAAGACATTAAACTTGACTGGAAGGTCAGCTAGTCAGCAGTTTGATAACTGAGTACAGTATTGCACGATTGAATGAGCTCGTGTCATCTGTCCCAGTTCCTGCCAACCTAGTAGTTTGAAAGCAAGAAATTGCAAGTAGATAAATTTGGTGGGAACGTAATGCCGTGCCATGCACTCCATGTCTAGTCATGCCTGTCAGATGGCCACAGAAACATCTGCAGACGCAGACGGCGCTGGCTCTTTGGCTGTAAATGGAGATTAGCACCGCACCCTAGAGTTGGATACGGCTGGCTTTTGAGCAAGGCCGGCCTTTTCTTTTACCTTACTGCAACTTCCATGCACAGTTGCTCTCTCTTTGGGGTGTGGGTGGTGGCTTGCAAAACAGAATTGGGAATGCTGAGGACTGTGACACCACCCCAGACTAGAAAGTCCATTGTTCTATCCTTATCTCCAAGAAGAAATCTGGCCAAAGTGTTCTCAGAAAAGGAAATTTTCGGAACAAGCACTTCTAAATGACCTTAGTCTCCTCCTTTATTTGAAGGAGAGCTGTGTTTCCCAAAGGGAGAAGGATTTTGGTGAGTTGGGGTGTGGGTGGAGAGTCATCAGCATATCGCCTATTTAACCCAGTTCCCCACATCTTCTCTCCCTGATCACATTAAGAACAGGAAGCAGGAATGAGGAAGTCACACCATAGCTTATGTAAGGGGAAATATGGTGGCTACGCAACCAGTATCAGTGGTTGCAAACTATGCTTCTCGGATCACGCAGCTGCAAGAAGGTTGTGAGAAATTTGAGACAGGCCGCCTCTAGTATGATGAAAGTAACGTTTCTCCCAAGCAAATAGCTATGGATGAAATGGGCAATGGGTTAACTAATTTCAGAGTCACCTCTCATCTTTTTCTAGAGATAGCAGCCTTTCCATGGGGGAAGCACCTGAAAATTACAAAGGTGTGGGGAAGCACCTGCACCTTGTGGAGAGAGAGAGAGGCCCTTGATGAAATATGGCTGATTTGGGATCCCCACGCCAGAGTCCGAGGAGACCCTTCGCCCACCTTCACAAATTGCGTCCTTCGAGGAGGGCACGGACCAAGGTGACGGGTAGGATATGGAACACAGAGATCTTTTGTCTCACTTCTGGAATCTTACTGGGTGAGCTAAGGAGGTAAAAATAACTTTTAAAAGGTTATCCCCTCTAAAACAGGTGGAAATAAGAAGACTACTGCTCTCCTAGCTATCTCAAAATACTTTCAAAGTGTGAAAGGAGAGGTTTTTTTTTTTTTGTAAAGTCGAAGCTGCCGTAACATGAGCGAAGACATGAGAGATCTATTGAACACTCAAAATGAGGAACAAGACTGGGGAGGAAAGATGAAAAAACAGGAAAGAAAAGTGAGTAGAGATAAGGAATGGTGATCTAAGTTGACAGTTAGTTATTAGTCTTCCAAGGCCCTTAGTGTTCCTCAAATGCGTGTTTTGACCTAAACCCCTTTGCATATGTCATGTAGACCTCTCCTATATCTTCTTGAAACCAAGAGCAGTTTTTTATTGTTGTAACACAGCAAACAAACTACATAACCTTAGAGGTCTAATATGGAAACCTTGTCTCACAAGGTCCTACATGTCCCCTGAAGAGCATGCCTTACTTCATTCAGTACTGCTTATTCGGAAGTAACTCCTCGCACATTCACTTTGGGTTCATGTCCAAGTTACATGAGGTAGGATAGTGGCCTATCCGAATATCAAGCAAAAGACATTCACTGCCATTTTGTGCCACTGATCACAGAACTGAAACTTTAACATTACACAATCTTACTCGGATGAAAACGAGGTGGCTTACTTCCAGAGAGATATGTCTAGGATGGGACACCAGGACAGTCCTTCTGTCAGTCTACTTGTATGTTAAATATGTGGACTCTTTGTTTAGCAAAGCTACCAGTTAAAAGTACAATTATATGAAAACAGGTAAAGGTAAAGGTTTCCCTTGCTTGAAAGCCAGTCGTATCCGACTCTAGTGTGCAGTGCTCATCTCTGTTTCAAAACCGAAGAGCCAGCACTGTCTGCTGCTGCATGGTCATGTGGCAGGCATGACTAGACACCGGAGCGCACGGAACGCTGTTACCTTCCCACCAAAGTGGTCCCTATTTATCTATTTGCAATTTCTTGCTTTTTGAACTGCTAGGTTGGCAGGAGCTGGGACAAAGAGCTCATTCCGTCCTGCAGTACTCAGGAATCGAACTGCTGACCTTCCGCCTGCCAGTCAGCGTCTTAGCCACTTGAGCCACTGCAGAAAACAGAGAGGACTTAAAATGTAGGTACAGCAGCCCTCATGGCCATGCTGGATGGGAATTGTAGTCCAACAAATCTAGAAGGCATCCAATTAGGAATGGATTGGAATAAAGGTATACTCAGAAGAAATATTATGCTGTATATGCTTTTACAGTGTGCTGCTTCTTCCCTCGTTTTCTGTTACTACGCTTGAACCGCTTGAACCGTTAAATTGCCTTTCACTTTCCTAATGGAAATAGTAAGTAGAATCAAACAGTCTTTCTAGTTTTGTGGTTTACACTGGTTGAAACCTAAAATAAATCTTTCATTTTATTTTACAATATATTGTAGAAAATATGTATGTGCTACTTGTCTGATTGGGAATTATAAACCAAATGTATAAGTTACTACTCTAACATATGTAGGGGGCAGGCGGGTGGCTGAGTGGATGGCTCAATGTTATTCAACATCAGTGATTGTTTTTGCCTCCTTCCCTTCCAATTGCTTTACAATCTATCAGAATGCTAAACTGTACCATCTTTGCTGACAAGCCCTCTGTTAAGTCCTTTCCTTTTTTAAAAAAATCACCTAAATGTCATTTTACAAGCATTTTCTTTTCATCTCCAAAAAACACTTACTTAGCTTTGATGGTATGTTGCAGGGAAGCTCAGCAGATTTTTTTTAGTGCTTTAAGATATGGAGAGGAGGAAAAATACACATCATCATGCTCAGGTACTGGACTGTTAATGGTTTGCCAAGTGCTTCTGGATCTTAATTTCCATTACCTCAGGCCAATGGTGGGACTGATGAGAGTTGGAAAACAAGAATAAAATACCTGCAAGGCCCCAAGATTCATACTTGTTCTCCATCCCAGTCCAGTACTGCAGGACAGAATGAGCTCCCGTCTTTGCCCCAGCTCCTGCCAACCTAGCAGTTTGAAAGCAAAGAATTGCAAGTAGAAAAATAGGAACCACTTCGGTGGGAAGGTAAACAGCGTTCTGTGCACTCTGGTGGTGTCTAGTCATGCCTGCCACATGACCACGGAAATGTCTGCAGAAGCAGACAGCGCTGGCTCTTCGGCTTTGAAACAGAGATGAGCACTGAACCCTAGAGTCGGATATGACTGGCTTTCGAGCAAGGGAAACCTTTACCTTCACATAAGTCAGTACATTGGCTGAATCAGTGCTTTGGGGAATTGACTTAGGCTTCTGGGAATTGAAGTCCAAAAACCAAAGATTGGGAAAAACTGGTCTATATCATGTAAGTTGGAACCAAACCAAGATGTAGTTTTGCTTTCTGCTCCTAGCTGAAGCAGAAACCCATGCAGAATGAGCCCATCTGGAGAGTAAGGCTGTTTTTTTAATGCTGTGAAACTGCTATCTAACCCTCCTTTCCTCCAAGCATTACAAGGTGCGTCAAACCTCTCTCCTTGCTGGTCTCTCCCCGTTATTTCACACCACGGGAGAAACCAGCAGGAAGGGGTTGGACATGTTGGATCAGCGTTGGATAAAGAAAACAAGAGCCAATACGAGACCTACAGCAGCATTTTTGAAGACAGTGGACTCATCCATAAAGTAGAAAGCACTACTAAATGCTCGTGTCCAAGTGTAGTGTTTCCTACTTTATGGATGAGTGTACTGTGAGCAATGGAGGCAACAGGAAGAAGCCGAGCCCATCACAGGAACAGGAGGAAAGAATGAGAGGAACACACGGTGGAAGAGCTACAGGGGTGTTGCTAGAGCATGTTGCATTAATGTTTTAAGTGCACTGTCAGTCTACTCTTCTTCTTTGCCCCACATACTCTGTCTTACATTTACTGCTTTGTTTCTTGCCTGTAATGCAGGAATGTTCCACATATGGTTCACCAGATGTTGTCAGACTGCAAGTCCCATTATTCCTAGCTGACACAGCCAAAGGGGAGTATTATGGAAATTCCCAGGATGTGCCCACTGCTCCTGTAATGTATGCTTCTGAACTCAAGCTGAACAGGCAGAGGGGCAGCAATGCTTACATCAGTATATGGCAAACTTTGGCACTCCAGATGTTCTTGAATTTCAATTCCCAGAAGCCCTGATCAGCAGGAGTGCTGACTTGGGCTTCTGGTAATTGAAGTCCAAGAACACCTGGAGTGCCAAGGTTTGCCATCACTGGCTTACATTAACAGAGAGTAATGATGGTTGAATATTCTTGTACCTATGTCTCTTCTCACACTTGACCAAAACAATCCTTTTTCCTTCCACGCGTATCTGTTCAGTCTTCTTCACACTTACATATGTTTTAAGTTTAGATTTAGGAACTGTGTTCTGTTTGATGAAAAGGGGGGGGGGTCATTTTCATAACAGTCATAAACCTCCTCTATTGACAACATAGCCTTAATTAGCAGCAAAAGGATTTCCAAATAGTCTAGCTCTAGCTGATATGTGTTTGAAGAAAAGAGGGGGCATATTCTGTTACTATTGTTGAATGTATTGACTGCCCAGTACTATCATTAAAACTAAATACTGAAGCGTTAACACAATTGTCATTTTGTATTCATTCACAAAGTTAAAGGGGTAGAACTGGGATGGGGGGGGGGACATGAATTTCACAATTGTTCATTTTTATAATGTAATTATGCATCAATACAACTTTCCTACCTTCTTGATATCAAGCTAATGGGTTTGATCCAGAGATAGTCAGCTACACTTCAATCCCATTGAAATTAGGATCTAAAGTTAAGTTCACATTTCACTCAGTCAGAAACAAAGTTCAACTAACTTACTCTGGATCCAAACCATTAAGTTTAAAACAACCAACACTGGCCCAGCCTTCAACTCTGGTTTCTCCCTTACTGAATCACATCCACACTGTAACCACATGGAAGGCAGGTGGGCAGCAGGGCTATAGCCATGGGGTGGTTGTGTCTCTCTCTATGCGTGTGGCCATGTGTGTGGTCGTGTGTGTGCACACACACACACACGCACATGTGTGTAAGTAAAAATATCCCCCCCATCTAGACTCCTGGCTACGGCCCTGGCGGGCAGGCACAATAAATCTGGTGTCATATAAGCAAATGTTGGGGGTGGTCTGCCTTAGAGTAGACCTTTTGAGCAGCATCCTCTGCACAGAAAGTTCTTGCTTTTTACTTAAAACCGAGTTTCCTGAACCTTCACAGTAGAAGCACAAAAATACAAAGCAAATAGCATTGGCAGTGGCTATTGAAGGCCAAGACAACAGGGTACACAGAAAGAGCCTCTTCGAAGATTGTGCTATTTTTGAACCACAATCGGGCATACCTTGGTAATGGCAACCTTGTGTTGACAGCTAATCTTTCTCACACTAGGTCAGGCGAAATAAACTGCAGAATGAACTCACCAAAAGGGGCCTTTATTTTGGCAGTTTTCACATTTGGCCTAGAGACAGAAGAAGGGTTGGTTTAAGAAAACTGAAGAAAGAGAATACTTCTTACAGCATCGTAATTGCTGGACTTAAAATATATATATTTATGGACTACAAATCTTGAGTCTCCCAGGAAGCACAGCTGGTGGTTTTACTGGATAGTGGATTGTGTGATGAAAAATCCCCTAAAGTAATTTTCTTATGCTCTGTTAAAATCCCTGATTTATTCTTACACACAGCTTACCCCTTTCCTAATACTTCACATGGCTCAGGAAAGGAAACTACAAAACATGAGACAACTGGGGCCTTTAAAATCAAGAATGGGAAACCTAAGGGCCTGTAAGGTAAAGGTAAAGGTTTCCCTTGCTCGAAAGCCAGTCGTATCCGACTCTAGGTGCAGTGCTAATCTGTTTCAAAGCCAAAGAGCCAGTACTGTCTGCTGCTGCAGATGTTTCCGTGGTCATGTGGCAGGCATGACTAGACACCGGAGCGCACGGAACGCTGTTTACCTTCCCACCGAAGTGGTCCCTATTTATCTACTTGCAATTTCTTGCTTTCGAACTGCTAGGTTGCCCCTGTAGACTTTGCTTAACCAGAAACCCCATTAACTTCACCAGTGGCTATACCAGACAGAGCTCATAGGAGCTACAGTCTAAATTCTGGAGAGCTATACAAATTCTACCTAAAAGCTTCAGGTTCGTAGACCCTGAAAGCAGACAAGAGCCCAAGCAAGCAAGCTAAGCCAGGGAGCCCCTGCCATCATTTCCTGGAAGTTTCAACCTCACAGAGATCTTGTAAGAACTGTTGCATAATTTTAAACTTTCAAGTCACATAAATACATCCATTTCTTGATTTCCAACTAAAACTACAGCACTTATCAGTGTATTCACAAAGTCTGTACCATACATTTTAAATTATGATACAATTGGTTTATACCCTTGATGGTGAAACTAGGCACTCCAGATGTTCTTGGACTTCAATTCCCAGAAGCCCAAGCACCCTGTGAATCCACATGTATGGGTGCATTTTACTTCCGCTTCCGAAAGCGATGAGGGCAGCGCGGGCCAGATGAATCGCAGTAAACCCATTCATGTGGATTCACAGGGTGCTTGGGCTTCTGGGAATTGAAGTCCAAGAACATCTTGAATGCCAAGGTTCGCCATCACGGGTTTATACTCACTGCATGCAGGGACCTGGCGCAGTTATTTTTACTTTTTAGAGAAGACTCCCTTATCAACTGTTTTTACCCTGTAATTAAAAGTTGGTGGAAAATTTTGCTTTCTGCTTCTTACTGAAAAACAGCAGACATTTGAAGCTTCGCTGGTACATTACACAATGAAGTGGAAGATGATCAACAAAAATGAACCTGAAGGGAATACATAATGAGGGTAGGTTTGGGACGGGTAGTCTTTTGGCATCTTAAACTGTAACATGTTCTGTTCAGTCTAAATTTTTATACACTACAGCCCAATTTATCAAATATGTTCCTCACATGTGAACAAGAGAGATGGAATCCATGACCAATAATGCCAAAGCCTTTAAGGTGGAAAAGACCTGTCATCAGGAAAAAGCTATTGATATTAAAGGTAAAGGTTTCCCTTGCTCGAAAGCCAGTCATATCTGACTCTAGGGTTCAGTGCTCATGTTTCAAAGCCGAAGAGCCAGCGTTATCTGCTTCTGCAAACGTTTCCGTGGTCATATGGCAGGCATGACTAGACACCAGAGTGCATGGAACCTTCTCACCGAAGTGGTCCCTATTTATCTACAGTACTTGCAATTTCTTGCTTTCAAACTGCTAGGTTGGCAGGAGCTGGGACAAAGACGGGAGCTCATTCCGTCCTGCAGTACTCGGGAATCGAACTGCTGACCTTCCACCTCCCAGTCAGCGTCTTAAGTAGCCTTCCCAATACAATGGCTAAAATCTGAAAGAATGCCACATTTAACTCCAGGTGTTCCATGGGTTCTTTAGCCACACACATTATAAAAAGCTGCACCTATCATGTTGCATGGTAAGCTTTGGAAACATCATCCCAATATCAGTTTGGAGGGCTCTGGTTCAAAGACTATGGAGTGGGGACAAAAGTAAAAATAAATAAATACAAATCCTGCATATAAACACAACATCCTTTTACGAATAATCAGATTGAGAGCTGTAATGGGACTAAGAAGGTCACAAACTAAATCATATATAAGATCTGGATAAACGTCTCTATGCTTAGCCCAAGAGAAGAAAATCAAAGAAAAATAAATGCTGGTCTTGATCAGCAGAAGACGAGGAAGTAGCTGACCGAAGCAGGTAAGTGAGGTATCGCCCAAAATTAAGCCCAAAACAATTACCACTGAGCACTGGAACAAGGAATGGGTTGAAAAACAGAAAAGCACATTTATTAAAATTATGTTTAAAAAAGGCTTTTTAGGAACCAAGTACTTCAGCAAAGGAAGTGGCACGTGGCAAGGGGAAAGCGTTAATTTCTTTTTAGGAATGGATACCCTATACATAGGAATTGGGTTAAGAATTAGCTGACAGGGAAGTGGGAATGAGAGAAATGAATTTTAGTAAGCCTGGTTGGAGGTAAGGAGGGTGTACTTCATCTGGGCAGCTGCACTCACAAGAAATGCCATTTCCTGTTTAAGCAAGTAAAAACAATCAAAACTAATCAAACAGACAGCAACAGACTCTGGTATTATTAGCCACAACAGGTGGAAAACAGCTACGTTTGAGCCGTTTCCTCTTCCCCTAACCCAGTGATGGCGAACCTTTTAGAGACCGTGTGCCCAAACTGCAACCCAAAACCCACTTATTTATTGCAAAGTGCCAACACAGCAACAAGGCAGGAAAACACTCCCATGGGGCTGCTGGGCAGAGGGGTGGGGTGAACTCTGTGCTGGGGGGAGAAAGGCAGCGCTCCTATTGGGCTGCTGAGCAGGGGGTGGAGCAAACCCTGTGCAGTGGTGACTGCATGGGTGCCCAGGGAGGGCTCCGAGTGCCACCTCTGGCTCACGTGCCATAGGTTTGCCATCACTGCTTTAATCTTAGAAATGTCCACTCTTTTCACAGAGATATCTTTGTTACTTCTACACCTACTTAGCATAATATGCAATTAAGTTTTGGAGAGCAACAGTTAAGGCATTGTTGTTGATTAAATTTATCATTTTTTTTATTGTATGAAGAACTTGTCTACATTAATGCTGTGAGCACTAATTGACCATCTCAAGTTCCTAACTAAGGTTCCACATCGAGGTTTGAAAGCCATTGAAGGGCTTCATCTGTGGCACTATGCAAATCCTCCAATGCGCCTCTAAATGTGCGTAAGGGACACTGACATATAATGCGGTCCATGGTTTGGCCTTCTTCTCCACAGTCACACTGGGAAGACGACTTCCATCCCCATGTAAACAGAGTGGCTCCGCATCTACCAAAGCCGGTCCTAATATGATGCTCAAAATGCTTAAAGCAAAGTCAAGATGGTTTGGTTTCCTCCCTTGAAAAAAACCTGAAGCCCCTTTCCCAGTACACAACCACCATATATTCCAACAAAGACTTGCTCTGAACCCTCTCGGCAAGCAACTTGAAATGGGAAGAGTCCATACCCTTTTTTACCATGGTCCTGA
The DNA here is from genome assembly GCA_035047305.1 of Bradypodion pumilum. Lineage (NCBI taxonomy): Eukaryota > Metazoa > Chordata > Lepidosauria > Squamata > Chamaeleonidae > Bradypodion > Bradypodion pumilum. The sequence goes on from JAWDJD010000008.1 coordinate 29,682,903, forward strand.
GGTATACCTATAAAAAGGTGCATGGGCCGTGCGTGTCCGGCATGCGCAGCCACACCCGTCCCAACCATCCTGTACCAAGCCGACAGACAAGGGTCGAATGCGAAGCTCCACCCCCCCCTCTGTGTGTGTGTATGTGCGCGCACATGCGTGTACACCCACAAAACCACCCCAACCACCAACACACAATAAATACCTGCCTGACAAAGCCGGGTAAAAAATACTAGTTCTCTTTAATTCTGTGCCAAGTTAAGTTCAACAAATAATTTTGTGTTTAGTACCTTTTACTGCAATTCAGTGTTCCTTTTACTTCCTGCAGTTTGGCTAGCTAGCTTTAGTGTACAGAGTTGAAATAGGGATGGGATATATAGTGTATTGTGCAAGGGAATGCGGTGGCTTAGTGGTTAAGATGTTAAGCTTGATGATTGGAAGGTCAGGGTTCAATATTCGAGTGCCGCACGGTGGAGTGAGCTTCCATCTCTGTCCTAACTCCTGCCAACCTACCAGTTCGAAAACAAGAAATTGCAAGTACAGTGGTACCTCAGTTAACGGAATTAATGCGTTCTCCGGGACGTTTCTTACAGCGAAAATTACTTTAACTGAATTTCCCATAGGAATGCAATGAATGCAATTTCCCATAGGAATGCATTGAAAACCAATTAATCCGTTCGGGGGGGGGGATCTGTAAATAGAGCCACTATTTTCTATGGATTTTCTTTTGTTATGCAATTTTTATGTTAACCAAGGTTCCACTGTAGATAAATAGGTACCATTTCGGTGGGAAGGCAGACAGTGTTCTGTGCACTCTGGTGTCTAGGCATGCCTGCCACATGTCCACCAAAATGTCTGCATATGCAGACAGTGCTGGCTCTTTGGCTATAAACAGAGATGAGTACTGAACTCTGGCTATGACTGGCTTTCAAGCAAGAGAAACATTTACCTTTACCTATTCATGCTTTACAAGATTTTTGTTTTTAGTATTTGTTGCTGCATCAAATATATAGAAAGAACAGATAGTTTTGGAACACAATAAATTCACAATATCCACGTTCCCTTGAAATATTAACAATGTGATTTTGGATATAATTACTTAGACTATGAAGGGGTGGTCAACTTTCAGCTATGGAGGATGCTTTGTAATAAAAGATGACCTCAAAAAAATAGATGCATAGCAGCAAAAAACCCAAACAGAAAACCCAGAATAAAATCCTTCACAGGTCTAATTGTCCTTTGAGCAGAGCACACATTGGAAAAGTCACACAGAAAAGTCTTAACAACTCGACAACAATGTCTGATTTAAGTTTTTTTTATTTGACAGAAAAAATCTTCTTGCTGTACATATCAAAAAAAATTAAATGCTTTTAAGAAATATGAAGAAACCTCTGTTCCCATCCCTCCCTGATTTAGGGTTTCTCAGCTTCTTTCCCACAAAATTTCCATCACCTTCCTCATAAAATGCCTGGCTACTCAATTTCCAGTCCCTATCATAGTCTTTCTCCTGCTCTGGCTCAGCTGATGAACATGAAAGTATACTTTGAGGAAGGGATAAAAAGGAAAATGAGCACACAGCATATTAAAATCTGTTCATTGCAAGGGGTGGGGGAGGAATGGTCTAAATCTCAATTATGCCACCATCAAAAGTCGACCATACAGTTAGAGGCCACCGAAAGAAAAATGCTTTCTCTTTTCTTCTAGACGTTCTTATGTAGCAAACTAAAGAGGGCCACTGAACAGCAGAGGGCACTTCCTACACTCAAAGTCATTGAATTTTGGGAGATCTCTGTTCCAAAATGCACTCTTTCCCCATTTCCCCCCCACCTTACCGCCCTCTGTCATTTTAGAGAAAGGTGCCTGAGAAACGCTAAATCAAACAGATCAGCTTGCTTATCTCCCTGTCCCACCTGCCCGCCCCCACCCAACCCCTTTTTGTGTTTTCTTTTTTTAAAACCTTTTATGTCTAAATCAACAAAAAGAAGACCCCTCTCTCAAAACACAGAAGATTTTCGCTGTAAAACACACAGGGGAGGAAAAACATTCACAGGAGAGGGAAACAAATCAAATGAAAGTCACCAACTGTCAGAAGAGGAGGAGCGCAGAGGCATCGAATCCCGGCGGGTGCTGAGCAGAAACGGTCCAAGGTGGAGGGGAAGGCAGCTGCCGACAAACGATGGGCAATAAAGATGGGGACAGTGGAGGGGGAAAACTAATGAGAATAAAAAGCTGATGGCAAAGGAAGAGCATGTCCCCACTCCCACATAAACACATTGCTTTCCAATGGGCCTCAGAAGGCAGGGGGACCCCGCCTGGGACAACACTGTGGGAGGCTGGGGTGGTGCAGTTCTGTGGATGCATGGGCAAGGGCATTCCAGACGTTCCATGAAGCTTAGGGAGACCTGTGGGACGCAAAAGTGGGAGAATTAGAATGGGCTTAGCGGACAAATGAGATGACAGCGGCTGACCTACCAGCCCATTCCATTCATCCGCATGTTTTGACAACATTTTATTTTAAATGCATGCACATGTACATTGCCTTTAAAAAGAACCCTACCCACCAGAACACCAACAGTACAGGGCTAGGGGCTTCGAAAAGTCACTTCGTGGCTATCAGAGAGTAAACGAAACAACAAAAAGACAAAAAATGTTGTGGCACCTTAAAGACTCACTGCTGTATCTAAATGTGAGCTTTCATGGATGAAGTCCACTTCGTCAGACAGCTCACATTTAATATACAGTGGAACCTTGCTAACAAACAGCTCGCTTAACACAAAAACTGCATAACAAAATGAAATCCATAGAAAATAGTAGCTCAGTTAACAACAAAAAATTCAGAGCAGATTTAATTGGTTTTCAATGCATTCCTATGGGAAACCGCATTTTGGTTAACAAATTTTGGTTTTCAATGCATTCTTATGGGAAATCCACTTTAGAAAAGGTCCCAGAGAACGCATTAAATTTGTTAAGCAAGGGTCCACAGTACAGGAGTTAGTCTTTAAGGTGCCACAATGTTTTTTTATTTACTCTGATATGCTTGCACAGACTAACACAGCTGCCACTTCAAAAATTTCTTGCTATAATTCACAGATTCCCACAGCGAGAGGAGTCAGAAAGTTACAGTCCGTTAAGGTCACTTTCCCAAGCTCTGAACAACAGAGCCAAGGAAATGAAATGACAGACCCAAAGCCGCACAATCCCAACTCAACAAACTTTGGTAGCCCACATAACAGCAGACAATCAAGGAAGAAAGCAAGAAAGCATCCCAATCTCCATAGAACCAGAAGAACGGAAAGATTTCTACAGGTGGGATCCTGTAGACACTGGCTTTCTGATAACTGAGTTGTGATTTCTTACTGAGTTACTACTGTTTATGAGATCTATTCAATAAACCACTTGAAATGCCTTCCAGTTCTCATAGCAACAATCCACAGATTCATTCTCTCCTTTTACCTTGAAGATCTGTGGCGGGGAGCCCGGGAGCTGGGGGAAGCGCGTCGCCGTTTCCGTCCTGGTGATCTGCTGATGCTCCGTCTGTTTTTCTGCGAGGATCTGTCTCTGGACCTGTCCCTGAATCAAGGCATAAAAGCATGAAGTCGAGCCACATCTCATACCTCAAGTATTCCCGTGTTCATTTTTCCCTCTAAACTGATCACTGCAACTACCTACCACTCCTCACGGCCTCCACAAGATGAGGAGGAAAAGCAGGCTAGATTAAGATACCTACCGGCGCCGTTCCCTAGACGTCACGTGGGTGTGGACCGGAGAGGGGACCCGTCGCCGCTCTGCTGGGGAGTAGCTGAGGGAACGCGAGTCACGCAAAGAATCAATAGGTTTGCGGGGACTGCGTGATCTAGAAGCAGAGACAGAAAGGCAGAATAGCTAAATGAAATCCACCACATTCGCTTTAGCCATTGGAGGAGAAAAGAATCAAACACGTTCTTCCAAACAAATACAACAGTGAAGGATCTATATATTTTCCCTAAGTTGTACATGCCAGTCTAGCCAGGTTATCCTGCTATGGTGATAGACCATACTGCCAGGGATTCAACACTGAGTGTCAGGTGGTGGGCGGTTAACTAACCTGACCACCCTGAAGACTAACGGCCTTGGGTGCCGAAGTCCACAGGGAAGGGTGATGGTCCCCCGAATGGATTAAATCCCACTTGAATCCATCTTGATGGAGGGCAGCAGCTTCATCAATACTGGCCTGGGGCTGATGAGGACATTGTGTGCCAAAAAAACTCAGGATAAAAAAGTGACTCGCAGAACTAGATCAGTGGTATGGGGGTCATGCTGCAATACGGAGGGCAGATGAAAGCCACTGCATTATTATTCTCAGGACAGCCTTCATGGATGATCGCCATGAGGATCGCCAATATTTGGATTCGGATACGAAGCTGTACATATGCTACATGCCGCCCACCACCACCACCACCACCACCCACATACACAAAAACACCTGGGTGCAGTGTTCAGAATCCTTTGTTTTTTGCTAAGTCAAGATCAGGATTGCTCAGAAAAACTCACCACGGAGGCCTCATCTCCTCATTGACAGAAAAAGGACTAGTGAGTAAGAGACAGCTGCTGCTATTCCTGATTTCTGCTGCTGACATCTGCCCACTCCTCCAACACAGAGAGCAAGAAGCAGACAGCTGAGGAAGCAGCACATTAGAAACAAAAGGCTGTTGGCAGGTATGCCCTATAAGAGCCTACCCCTAGGTGGAATCTCTATCGTAACAGCATCAAAACAGCAACAAACAAGATGCCGGATAAGATCTTTAGAAGCCAGACTCTGTTGGAGACAATCTAAGCTTTCTACTGGTCCAAACTTCAGTAATTGTCACCCACCCTGTCTAGAGCCAGCCAATACAAGTTCCCTTAACATCTGTGTTGTTAGATGCACACCACAAGATTCAATTCATCTCAGTAAATTATTTGGCCAGTAAATCAACTTACATGCATTTGTACCTCAAGAAAGTTCTTTTTAAAAATATTTACATATAACACCTATCCATCTGAGGTGTGGGAACTGATGGCACACTGATCCCCCCCCCCCCCCCAGCAAAGCAATCACCCTTGTATTCTGCTCCATAGCACTTAGTGCAATCTCTGGGTGGTTCACAAATTAATTAGCATTTTCCCCCCAACATGCTGCGTCCTCATTTTTACTGACCTCAGAAGGATGGAAGGCTGAGTCAACCTTGAGCCCTAGTCATGATCGAGCTCGCAACCTTTTGGTTGCAGTACAGCAGTTTAGCGACTGCGCCATGTACCCTTTCAAAATATTTTCACTGGACATGTGGCATCAGCAACTACTCCACACATTGGGTGGACATGACACCTCAAATTAGTAAACCAAGTTAAAGTGGAGAGACTAACCGAGTGGTGGCGAACCTATCGTATGTGTGCCAGAGGTGGCACTTGGAGCCCTCTCTGTAGGCACCTGTGCAATCACCCCAGCGTGGAATTTGCCCCACCCCTCTGCCCAGCAGCCCAATAAGAGTGCTTCCTCTCTTCCCCAAAAGAGTTCACCTCACCCCTCTGCCCAGGGGTTTCCTTCCTCCCATGTTGCTGTGTTGGCACTTTGCGATAAATAAGTGTGTTTTGGATTGCAGTTTGGGCACTCGGTCTCTAAAAGGTTCGCCATCACTGGACTAACCGACTAACCCATACCCACATTAAAGAAAGCTACTGACAAGAGGGAAGACAACTATTTCTTGCTGCAGATTTCAGCCATTTCCTCAGTGGCCAAATACTTACTTCCTCTTCTCTGGCGAGGGTTTCTTTTTTGGAGCAGCTTTGACTGTGGCCTGGGATCCAGTCTTCTTTGAGGATGCAGAGGAAGAGGAGGAGGAGGAGGATGAAGAAGCAGAAGAAGAGGAGGAGGATGAAGAGGAAGAGGAGGATGAAGATGAGGAAGAGCTGCTGCTGGAACTACTCGAGCTCCGAGAATGGCGCTTCCGCTTGCCCACTTCAAGAGGCTGCTCCTCATGGATTTCATCTTTCAGTACTGGGCTTGGTGGCCTGTGGAAGGGGGAAAGGAAGGAAGGACATTATCAAGCTCAAATACACAGGATCATTATTTCACATGGAATAAAACCAAGCTTTTCATGACTAACCCAAGTATCTCCACTTTTGAAGAGATGAATGTATTAATTTCATGGCATGCTATTTATGGGGAAAGTCCAGTAAAGTACCTGAATTAACTCCTCTCTTTCACACTTCTCTTAACATCTTAGCTGATGCTCTTTCCATACTAGAGTAAGAAAGGAACTAAAGACTTGCAGCTAACAAAGTTTGCTACTGCATCTTAATGACTACATAGGGTGGATGAGGAATTAAGTGACATCTGCATGGTTGTAAACTAGGAGAAAGGAAAAATCCAATGAATGGGAGAGTTCAGGATGTCTTAAAGCAACATAGGACCAAAACCCCACCAGCCTCTTGCTCTTAATTCATTAAAATGCTATTCCCCCCTCCCCCATGAACTACTTACTATAGGAAGGTGAATGTATGGAAAATCCATGACTTTAAACAAATGTATTTATATTTGTGCACGTACATAGTACACAAAAGTGTACAGGGTCCTTCAACAGAGCAAAGAGATTTCACAAGACCAGAAACAAATAGAAAGAAGCCAGAAACCAATTCTACAACCAGGATTCGGGTTAAAGACCAGCCAATGAAGCAAGGCTGGCCTCTGCTGGTCAAAGGCCGCTACTACAACATTCAGAAAAAGGATATGTACCAAGAGAAATATTTCAGAATATTCAGGCCACTATGATATATACAAAGAAGAGACCTGCAACACCTTAAAGCAGGGGTGCCCAAACTACAGCCCATGGGCCGGATCCAGCCCCAACGCCAATTCATCCAGCCTGCGCCGCCCTTGTTGCTCCCGGAAGCAGAAGTAAAATGCGCCCATACGGGCACGTTTTACTTCCACTTCCGGGAGCAACGAGGGCATTGGGGGCTGGATGAATTGTCCTTGGGGGCCGGATCTGGCCCACAGGCTGTAGTTTGGACACCCCTGGTTTAAGCAGAGAAAATGGCAGCTTAAAATCTATCTCACCCTGTTGCAAAACAGAGTGCAAGGTGTGTTTTACTTCTGCTTTCTGTGGGAGGAACCGTGTGAACGGCCTGCAGCCCGAAAATGTTGAGCACCCCTGCTTTATAGGCTAACAAATGAGAAGCAGCCATGCATTGCTATGGACCACATGCTTATAAAAACAAAAACAAAAAAAACGAAGGTGGGACAAAATCCCCCAAACTGCAACAAGCAAAGTCAAATCAATGTCACATTAAAGGGAGTATACAAGAGATAAACAGTTCACTATTTATATGATGGAGTATGAACTGTGCAGCTTTGCTGTCACAAATTTCTGTGGTAGCAAAGGTATATGGTTCACATTTTGTCTTATTTGTACAGTAGAGTCCTGACTGCCAAATGTAATAAAGGAATACCATTAAAGCTAGTGGCTGGAGAAAGGAAAGTCCATCACTATCCATCTAGTCCAGGGGTCAGCAAACTTGGCTTTCTAGATGTTCCTGGACGTCAATCCCCACAAGCCCTGGTCCGCAGGTGTACTGACTTGGACTTCTGGTAACTGAAGTCCAAGTACACCTGGATAGCCAGGTTTGCTGACCCCCTACCCTAGTCCATTTCCCAAAGGAAGCCTCTCCTTTCCAGTCACCAAACACAAATAACTTCTGTAGGATTATTTAAATGACAGGGATTCTCAACCTGCGACCCATGGGCCAAATGCAGCCCTCGGCGCCATTTCATGTGGTCCCCCACCGCCTCCACACCAGGAAGTGCCATGTGGTGGAGGAAGGGCAAAATGGCTGCCCACCCCCAGAAGATGTCTGAGGGAGCGTGACCAGCATTAAAAGGTTGAGAACTCCTAGGCTAGAGCCTCAACAGAAACTTAAAGTCCCTCCTCCACAGGCATTTAATAACCATGTAAAACTCAGAAGGCCGTCTTATTGTCTACGTTTATCTCTCATATCCACACTGAACTGTCACTGAATGCTTACTGTGTTTCATGGACTTCACTCACCAGATATCAAACATGTGCACCTGACAACTCTGCCCCTCTGATTCCATAATCCCAGAGACTAAAGCTAATGGAAATTACAGGCAAAACCCTCTGGGCCTATATCCTTTTGATAATCCTAACTGGAGTATACCCATTGGAACAGCTGTTGAAAGGTGAGTTGACACTTATGCCCATACTATGGATTCAACAAAGCTATTCTACTTGGGACTCTCAATAGGACTGGGAAGACTATGCACTATAAACATCTAACGAGATAAACTTCAATTCCAAAATGATATTAATGCTATAATAAATGATGCTTCGAGATGCTACAAAGGCTCCTTTTCGAAAAAGGAAGCATGACCTTGAGCTATTAAATTAAGAAAACTGGGATAATCAGACCCTTCATATCCGGAAAAGTGATTAGATAAGAGACTAGAGCAGCAAAGCCCACCCAGAAATGGGAACTGGATGGAAGATCACAGTGGATTTTTCTAAAGAAAAAAAGAGCAACAATCATTAGTGTGTGGAGAAAAGGGAAAAAAAAGTTATGTTCTTACTGTTTTTGTACAATTTCAACCTCAAGGTCCTTTACTGGCTGATCAGGAGGTGTGGACTCAGATGAGCTCGACTCCGAATCAGAAGATGAAGAGGAGGATGATGACGAAGTTGAGGAGGAGGAGGACGAAGTGGTGGATGAAGCAGATGGACTTCTCTTTTCCTTCATGGGGGCAGATGTTGGTGGGGAAGGGGGAGCTACTTGTAGAGAGGCTGTTGAACAACTGCTCTTGGCATTCTCCTCCATGGCGCCTGAAGCCTCCTGTGGTTCAGACTCAAGGGTTGGGAGGCAGCCTTCAGGCCTGTCCACTACCTTTCCTTCACAGATAGACTCCTCTTCTTTGGGGACTGGGGCTGGCACAGAAACAAGGGCTGGCAAGGGGCTGGAGGAAGCAGAGGAGGACGGAGGAGACAAAGACCTCACTTTCACAGAAGATGGAGAACTTGTATGAGAGCTGCTTCTTCCTAATGGCAGAGGACCGCCAACAGCTGTTTCTCCCCTACCCACAGCAGATTGCACGACCTGGCTCCGATCTCCTGGGCTGCCTCGGGTAACCACGGAACCACCATTCTTCAAAGTGACCGCAGCCTCCCGCAGTGTGGAATGAGCGGGAGACATGGCCTTTCGTGCTTTGGGCGAGTCGTTGCGAGGTGGACTTGGAGAAGGAGAAACAGCAATATTGCTTTTGCTATGCCAGGGAGAAGAGACTGCTGGCTTTTCCTGGATGTCAGACTTAGGGTATCTCTCCAGCACAGGAGGAGAAGGGGACCTCCTTCCTGGAGAGGTGCTTATTTCCTGGTAGTCTGACCTGGAATGCTTCCTCACAGGTGATGGCTGGAAATCAGGAGATGTTCTGGATCCAGCACCTTTACAGGTTGCTGTTACACGTGATGCATCTAATCTGGGAGGTGAAGGAGATGCATTCTGACTGCTGGCAGACCTCAGTGGGGACACCCTTGACAGCTCTCTCCGTGCTGGTGACCGGGAATGACCTCTGTATGGTGAGGAGACTGAGCGCTCACCTTTCTGTAGGACGTCTGAATTGTCCTGATGAGAAAGGGACTTAGAACGACTTCGACCCGGGGAGGAAATGGATCTTTCCCTCCGTAATGCCCCCCTAGATTTGTCCCGTTGCAGCGAAGATGAACGTGAGCGGCTCTTCCGTGAAGGAGAGTTAGATCTTTCCCGTCGTGAAGACCATCTAGGTCTGTCTGAGTGAGATGATGATTTAGATCTATGCAGATACACGCTGGTATTTGATTTCTCTCTGGAGAGTGATCTAGATCTTCCACGTCTCCCAGGTGTTCGTGATTTCCTTCTAGGACTCACTGGTGACACAGACCTCCTCCTCCTCGTTATTGGTGTTCTAGATTTATCTCTGGCTTGTGGAGATGACCCAGACCTGCGCCTTCGGGGAGGAGTTCTAGATTTCATTCTGGGTCTTGGAGATGATCCAGACCGCCGCCGCCAGCGAGGTGGTGTTCTAGACTTCATTCGAGGCCTTGGAGATGATCTAGATCTGTGTCGCCTTAGAGGGGTTCGAGACTTCATTTGGGGTCTTGGAGATGATCCAGACCTACGTCGCCTTGGAGGTGTTCCAGACCTAATTCTGGATCTTGAGGGTGACCTGGACCGTCCACGCTTTGGCGGTGTTCTAGACTTTGCTCTAGGTCTAGGTGGTGACCTTGATGTTCTGCGTCTTGGAGGTGTTCTTGATTTTACAAGTCTTAACGGTGACACGGACCGGCTTGCAGACTTCCCTTTGCGTTCTGGGGAGGACTCTGAACTGCTCTCACTGGAGTGCATTCCAGGCTTTTCTTTATCCTTAACATATGATCCGGATTGGCTCCTCTGAGGTGCACCTCTGGATACCTCTCTTCTCTCTAAAGGTGATCTTGGCCCCATCACTGGAGGTCTTGCAAGCTCTCTTGTTTCTGGAGAATCTCTAGATTTGTTGTGCTTTGCAACTGCTGCAGATGAGCAATTATCTGGTTCTGGAGAGGAATCTGACCGACTGTGTTCTGGGGATGCAACAGGTTTACTTTTGCTGACTGATAAAGTAGTAGAGCGGCTCAATCTTGGCGGTGTCTGAGATTTATCCTCCTCTGGAGAAGAGGATGATGAAGAGGATGAGGAAGAGGATGAGGAAGAAGAAGATGAGGAAGAAGATGAGGAAGATCCAGATCTGCTTCGTCCCTTCGGACTCTCTGACTTAGGAGGTACTGGGGATGTCCCAAGCCGGCCTTGTCTTGTAGGAAACTCTTTACTCTTCTGGCAGGGGGATGTAGTTCTCTCCATGTCTAAGAATGATCCAGATTTTTTGTGCCTTGGAGGTGATCTTGATTTTGCCTGAATTTCTTGGTATTTATTCCGATTTGGAGGAGACTTAGGTTTGCAATTTAATTCAGGAGATGATCTGGACCCACTTCTCCTAGCTGGCGACTTAGACTTTTCTCTCATTACTGGAGGAGAAAGCCCAGACTTGACGTGCTTTAGAGGTGATGCAGATGTCTTCATTTCAGGAGAATGTCTGGATTTACCCCTGGGAGGTGACCTAGACTGCTCTTTTTTTGATGATGAAGAACCAGACCTGCTTCGCTCAGGTGGTGATTTGGACTTCTTCAACTCAAGAGTATCAATTTTACATTTTTCCACTGGTGAAATGGATTTTTTCTTCATCTCTGAAACTCCAGATGTGGTCTGTCTGGGGGGTGACACAGACTGCTCTCTCGATGCAGGTGATACAGACCTGCTCTGCCTCAGTTGTGGCGATCTAAGTTTTTCTTTTACAACTACAGACCTCCCAGATTTGCTTCGCTGTAATGGAGATGAAGACCTCAGTTCTGGAGAGGTTGCTCGCTTTGGAGGTGATAAGGAGTTTTCCTTTGCTGATGACTGAGAAGAACTAGACTGGCTTCGCCGTGGCGGTGACCTCCGTATCTTTTTGGGTCCTGGGGACGACCTTGACTTTATTTTCACTTCTGGAGAAGACTCGGACCTACTTTGCCTTCTTCGCAATCTCTCTTCAACGTCTGGGGAAGACCCAGATTTGCTACCTCTTGCTGGAGAGTTTGATTTCCCCCTCGATAATGGAGATGAACCAGATCGGCTCCTTCTAGAAGCCATTTTAGATTTTTCTTCCATTCCAGATGAAACCTCATTCCTGTTTGTAGGTCTTGGCAAAGACCTGGATCTGCTCCTTGAGGACACTCTGGATTTATTTTTCATTACTGGTGGTGTCCTGGACCGGCTATGCCTGGCAGGTGATCTGGATTTCTTTTTTGGTGAAGAGCGAGACCTACTTCGTCTTGGAGATAATCTGGATTTCTTTTTAACTCTTGGAGAACTAGAGCGACTGCGCCGTGGAGGCGTTCGTGACTTTTTCTTCCATCTAGGAGATGAGCCTGAATGACTCCTCCTAGGAGACAACTGTGATTTCTTCTTTGCTTTTGTCAAAGAACCAGACCGACTGCGCCTGGGAGATATGTGTATTCTGCTTCTTGATTCAGGAGATGATCCAGAACAGCTACGTCTCAATGGTTTTCGTAGCCTATCTCTCACTCTGGGAGAAGAATCAGAGCGGCTTCTCCGTGAAGAAACTCTGGAGGCCTTCCGATCCGGAGATGACACAGACCTGCTTCTCCTTGCTGAAATCAAAGACTTCTCCCTTCTTGGTGAAGAGCTTGACCGCCCTCTCCTGGGAGGGGTTCTGGTTCTAGATCTTCCTCTTCTAGTTTGAGTTCTTGACCTGGATCTTGCTCGTCTGGGTGGAGTTCTAGATCTCGATCTGCCTCTTCTTGGTGGGGTTCTTGAACGTGACCGCCCCCTTCTTGGTGGTGTCCTTGACCTTCCCCATCTGCTGCTATTTCTGCTTCTAGACCAGCCATGCCTTTGGGGGGTTCTAGAACGGGACCAGCCACGTCTCTGGGGTGTACGAGACCGGCCCCATCTGGGAGGAGTTCGTGAGCGTGACCTGCCCCACCGCTGTGGTGTTCTTGATCGGCCTCGCCACGGTGGACTACGAGAACGGGCCCTTCTCAGTGGGGTACGTGAAGGGGATCGGGCACGCCTCTGCGCAGAGCGCGATCTCCCCCTCCTTAATGGTGTGCGTGATCTGTTTCTTCTAGGCGGGGTGCCAGACCGAGATCTACCTCTGTGTATAACAGGTGTTGCCGAAAGAGATTTATCCCTGCGACTGGCTCTTGACCTCGAGCTCTTAGCTGGCGGGGTGCTTGACAAGTCACGTCGAGATGTGGCCTTAGAAGACTGTTTCTTTCCAGAACGGGAGTCTTCAAGGGATGAGCTAGATCTCTCTCTGCGTGTAGAGGCTTTTTCTTTGTCTTGCCTTTTAGGGGTTTCCTCTGGGGAAGGGCTGCGAGAAACTGCAGCTGGCTTGCTTGCAGGAGGAGAGGAGGAAGAAGAGGAAGAGCAGCTACCACTCTCGGAAGAATGGGAGCGCCTTTTTAGAGAATCATCATGGGATTTATTCTCTGTTTTCTTAGAAGCAGGAGGTGAAGAAACTGCTGGCTGCTCCTTCTCATTAGGCGACATCTTAGCCTTCGATGATGGGAATGTCCCATTACGGTCCTCAGTTTGCTCTTTAGGAGGGGGGGAGTCACAAGGAGGAGACTTGTTCTCCTTTGACGAGGGATGCTTGTGACCTATGATTTTCCCCCGATGAGGATCATTCAGTTCTGGGGAGCGATGCTTCAACCTGGAATCCCGCTCAAAGGAGGGAGTACGTTTTCTACCACTATGCCGGGTAGACTTCCTCTCTTTGTCCTGTTTTGTTTCCTTGACAGGAGATAAGGGACTAGGAGATCGCCGGCCCATCTCACGTAACGGGGAATCCTTGGATGAGCTTTTCTGAAGAATACAAAGAATAACAATTAGATTTCACTGCTTTTTCCATCTGACTCTAACACGATCCCAATAGAGTTGTGATTCCCAACTGCATTTAAAATGTATAATCCAGGGGTTCCCAACCTAAGGCCCGTGGGCCAGATCTGGCCTGTGGCACCATATCATGTGGCTCCCTACCCCTCCAAAGGCATTCAAGAAACAAAATGGCCATCCCTTTGAAGCTGTTGGGACAAAATGGCCACTCCCATAGTGCAGGTAGGGCAAAATGGCTGTCTGGCCCTCGAAGCTGACTAAGAGAGCGTGACCCGGCCCTCTGCTTGAAAAGGTTGGAAATCCCTGGTGTAGTCCTTACTTTTTCCCTGCTTTTCCGAGGACTTATGCTCCTGCCACGGCGGGCAGGCTCTGCTGAAGATGAACGTTCTCTTTCAGGCATATCAGTTGCTCCTTGTTTTCGTGAAACACCTGAGGGAGACTTGCTCTGATGTCTTAAGGGAGCTCTTTTCTGCATACTGATGCTGCCTGACCTGCAAATAACAGTAAGGATGAAAGGCTTGAACTTTTAGATTGTTCCCAATATTATGTTCATGTCTGAGACCAGCTTACAGAACCCACTCCCTGAATCCCCGTTTCAGGGCATACCTGCTGAGAGAGGTATCTGATGAGGAAGAACCATCAGGGGAGGAAGAGCGATCCTGGCGGCCTTTCTGAGATGCTGACTCACTGGTGGACCTGAACAGACATTTACAAACACAGTGAAGGGTATGCAAGGCTTCAGCAAGAAAGAAGGTAACTGTCAATAAGAATACAATGGTTTTACCTCTTCCTTTTCTTTTCCTTAGATTTGTGTTTGCTCTTGGGGCTTGGAGATCTGGAAAAAAAAATACCTTCAAGTCTCCTGGAAAAACTAAGTGACACCTACAGGTATTATGCTAAACAACTATTTGTGCCACAATTCCTACAGTATCTATAGTATGGCACTCCCACCCCTAGAGAAACATACAAGAAAAGCTAGTCCCCAAAGTAGTCCTTTAATTTCCAAAACCAATGTATGGCTTGGATATAGGAGAACAAGATTCACATCACTGCTTAACAAAGTAGCACACGCTACCTTAAGGAAATTAATTTGCCCAATCTTAAAGGTGATCTCAAAATACTAAATAATTTAAAGTGAGAACCACAGCACCCTTTCTATGCTGGAACATATTTTTTTAAAAACTTCTCAATAGACATCACCTGTGCTTCCTTTTCTTTGACTCTGACCTGGGGAGAGACGAAAAAAGAAACAGGGTGTTATACACTACTTTGCTGCTGAATAATAGGAAATGTATGGCTATATCTAGAAATGCTGACCTACAAGGACAGTGCCTAGGACTGCAACAGTGGAACCTGGTTAACAAATGGCTCAGTTAACATAAAAATCACGTAACAAAAGGAAATCCATAGAAAACAAGGGCTCAGTTTACGGAATTTTTTCTGGAATGGATTAATTGGCTTTTAATGCATTTCAGTTAATGTATTTTGGGTTTTAATGCATTCCTATGGGAAATATGGTTACAGTAATTTTCGCTGTAAGAAACGCCCCGGAGAACACATTAATTACATTAATCAAGGTTCCAGTGTACAGTGTTTGAAAAGTGGGACTTCCCTTCTCCTCCAATTCCACATTGAGCATTTGCAGACAAAATATTTCTCATAAAGGAGACAACAGTGTACAGGACACCTAATCACCCCAATCTATTATCTCAATCACAGTGCAACTTTTTTTCATTGGGTGAAAAATACAACAGAGAAAGCAAGAAAAGAAAAACCCTGTACTTACACAGTGAAAAAAAAACCAAAAATTCTTGACAAATAACTGAAATAACTGAAAATAACCATGAACTAGAATGACAACAGGCAATACCCTCTTTAGACAATCTTTCTCCAATGAGATTACCTTACTTTTTTTTGGGGGGGGGGTGTTAATAATTTTTTATTAAACAAAATTATTATATTATATACAACATATGACAATTACAACACTCTTAGCCATTAAAATGTAAAACAAGAACAATTACGCTTAACTGACAAATCACTCGTTGGAATTTGGAAAAAAATATAGCCTTCCCACCTTTACTCTAGTTTTCCCAAAATTTACACGTTTCCGGGTCTGGCTTAACACTATTTTCATTTGTACAACAAATGGATTCCAGATTTCCCAAAAACTTCTTTTGCTTATAATATCTTTTTTTTATTATTCAGTTCCGTTGTTAGCTTTTCATTTAACGCTAGTTGCCATACTTCACTATACCATCTAGTTTTACTAATCACAAATTCTTTACCTTACCTGTGTTTCTTTTTCTTTGAGCTTTTCTTTCTCTCTCTTCGAGAAGGCGACCTGCTCTCAGACCTAGGTTTTAAGCAAAACAAGCATGCTAAATAACACAAGAACAGTGATGGTGAACCTTGGCACTCCAGGTGTTCTTGGACCTCAATTCCCAGAAGCTCAAGTCAACACTCCTGCTGATCAGGGCATCTGGGAATTGAAGTTAAAGAACACCTGGAGTGCCAAGGTTTGCCATCACTGACATAGAGCCATTATGTCCAAGCTTCCCTTGTCCTCTTCCTTCCCTAATACTAAATGCAAACCCATCCCAGATCTGCCAAGAAAACTCTTGGCTCTTCCACGTACCTGCCTCTGTCTTTCTTCTTTTTCTTCTTCTTCTGCTTGGGAGAGGGCGAGCGGGAGCTGCTGGACTCTTTAACAAGGCTAAAAAGATAATGACCAACTTTAAAAGAGCTACCAGCAATAGGCAAATGGAGTCTCTTCCTCCCCACTAAAGCAACAGCAAAAGTGACAATAAAACAAGTCTCCCAACACTCAAGCTCAGAAGATTCCCATTACCATTAAGTACAAAGGAAGAATGTTTCATTAAGAGCATGCCTCCGCCCAAAAAAAGCTCGATCATGGTTTCTCACAAAAACTTTGCCAAAACCAGACTTCAAATCAAACATAACCAACCACCAAGTATTATCCAAGCAAACAGTTGACGTATTTTTACACTGATCTAATCTCATTTAATTTCAGCACTCAAAGAATGTTTATTTAGCAGCTGCAATACTGTTTAACTCAGCAGCTTTACTGTTTCAGATAAATTTAGAAATTAAATTTAGAACAATTAACGCTGATAAGTACATTAACTTTTTACTTTAGTTAGTAAAGGTAAAGGTCACCCTTGCTCGAAAGCTAGTCGTATCCAACTCTAGGGTTCAGTGCTCATCGCTATTTACAGCCAAAGAGCCAGTGCTGTCTGTGTCTGCAGACATTTCCATGGACATGTGGCAGGTATGACTCGAGTACCTGGAACGCTTTTTACCTTCCCACCAAAGTGGTACCTATTTATCTACTTGCAATTTCTTGCTTTCGAACTGCTAGGTTGGCAGGAGCTGGGTCAGACAGGAGCTCACTCCGTCATGCAGCACTCAGGTTTCGAACTGCTGGCCTGCCAACCCTCTAGTCATTGTTCAGTGTCTTAACCACTAAGCCACTGCAGTCCCTTTACTTTAGTTAGACAAAGACAACTATGCCCACTCCCACATGCCAGTTATTCATTTCTTCTTAGCAAGTACCCCTTTATACCTATACTGCTTTTGTTGCTCCTGCTGCTGTTTGGCTGCTGCCGCCGCCGCTGCCTCCTTAGCCCTGCGATTGGGATCAAAAGAGCTGCCATCCACATAGTTGTCACTAATCCCAAAGGCCGCTCGAAGCCTTTCATTCTTCTTCTCATTGGCCTCAGCCAGCTGATGAGTTTCTGTGACACTGAACAAGAGCAAAAACAAATAGTAAATGGGCAAATACCGCATTGTGTATCTCCCTTGACACCTGAAGAGGTAAAAGAGGAAAGAAAGGAGAAAATGACCACATTGTGAGGAAGGGAATCAGAGGAAAATGAATGAAGTATGGGAATGTGATGTAAAATGAGGCTTCCACAGCAGTGAACTATGTTAATATAGCAAGCACAAACATTGAGTCAAGGAACAATATAATGGGAGTTTATAACCAGTGATGGCCATGAGCTGGATCGCACCAATACGTACCGGTAGTAAAAATGGCTGGCCTCACCCACCTACCCACCCCGCCCACCTCCTCCTCCTAGAAGATGCTTCGGAGGGGTCTGGCATTTCTCCCTTTGTCCAAGGCTTTTCCTGGGCTCCGTTTCACCCCAAAGCACATCCCAGCCACTCCGGAGTGGTTTGGGAGGCACTTCGGGGTGAAACGCCTTGGACAAAGGAGGAAATGGCTTCGGAGGGGGCTCTTTGCTATAGAGCTATGAAAATAGAAGCCTCTTCTATTTTCATCACTCTATAGCGAACCTCTAAAGCCATTTCCCCCTTGTCCAAGGCTTTTCCTGGGCTCCGTTTCACCCCAAAGCACATCCCCAGCCACTCCGGAGTGTAAACTACTGTTTGGCTCCTGAAGAGGAAACAAAAATGAAAATGAAGTAGCCAAATTCTGTAGGGAAAAAGCCCCAATCTTTTGCAAAAGATAGAAATAAGATGATACAGCAAAGGTATGTCAGCAAATACCCTCCAAGATGCCTTACTTACGTTGGCTTTTGCTGCTGTTCTCCCTCCTTGACCACTGCTACATCCTTCTCTAGAAGCATCATCCGAAAAGTTGCTACCTTCTCTTGAATTTCCCCTTCTCCATACCTAAGTAGTACAGGTAAGAAAAATTCAGAAAGCTTACAAAAATTGTATATATTATATATCTAAATTGCAGCATAAACTTCTTCTAACATAGTTCTACATAACTGCAGGTTTTCCACAATAAAAAGGTATGACTGCACCATAAATCATAAATGTCTTGCTGCAAAACCTTTCCTACTACCAACCTTCATTAAGCCACCATTTCCCTATGCCTCCACAAGACTTATTATCCTCCTCATCAATACAAGATGCATTACATGATATCTTTGGCTATAATAGTTATGATTGATAGAAAATCGCATATTTCACAAAGAACTAAACATTAAAAACTATGTTTTTAAATTTCATTTCTGACACCTGATTTATTATTATGGCTGTTATCCCTCAATTTTTGCATGTCTACCTCTATGCTCTGCCACCTAGTGAAAGACTGATTTTTTTTTTAACTTGGTTGCCCCTTACTCATGTCAACAATTCAGACTATAAATTTCTGAGTGAAAATTGTGAATTCTATCACCACCACCTCAGACGTAACTAGTTTTTATTAAGGCAACTTTGATAATGGAAGGTAAATCCACAGGTAAACTTTTAGCTAGCACATCAGCATCGAATAAGGGACAGATTTATCAGTAACACTTTATAATATGCAAAATGTCCTCTTTAAGCAACATTCTTGAAAGGTAACTCCCTCTCCTTTGTTAATGGGTGTAATTTGCTTAGAGATCCAGCTGGAACTGACAAGTCTTTGGTTTAAAATAAGAAGTTACGGTTGAAGTCACACCACCAAAATAAAAAAAATTCAACCATAGCTAAACCATCTGGACTCAAAATATTTGACACGAATAAATCCTTAACTTCCACCCCAAGTGATCAGGATAAGATAAATCTCACCACTTGCCCAACTCTTTGTTCACCACTGATAATGTCTCAAATAGATTTGCTGTGCTGTCTTATCCACAAAAATCATGTCAAACTGATTCAATTTTCATTAGTAGAATCTATTTCATTTTGTGGTCTTCTGGCTGTCCCCTTCACACCCAGTCATGCAAATAATCCCAGAACTGGGACATCTGTGTGATTGCCCATCTGTGATTAAAGCACAGCATTCTGACCATTGAGGTCTGGTTTTTGGCAATAAAACTTCAACTACATTAAAGCCTATTTATTTCATATTGAAATCTACTGAACTGCTTTACAAGGGTTGAAATTTTTGAAGTGGTAGCTGTGTTAGTCTGTGCAAACATATCAGAGTAGACAAAACAAGACAAAAACAATGTGGCACCTTAAAGACTAATTTTCATGTTAGCTTTCATGGATCAAGTCCACTTCATCAGACATAAGTGAGACTTCATGACAACAATTTATACACATCAGGACTTGATCTATGAAAGCTAGGATGAAAATTAGTCTTTAAGATGCCACATTTTTGTCTTTTTGTTCTGTTTACAAGGATTGATACATGACTATAATGATAGTTGTTTGGAATACTATGTGCAATGTAACACTACCTGAATGAATGATGGAGGTGCACTCTAAAATATTTGAAGATCTGCTTAGAAATGACTACGCTTTACAAGCATTAAGTAAAAACAGCAAAAATAATTACTTTTTAAAATATTTTATATGAAACATATTTCTTCCCATCCATTAGAATTAGTTTTCCATGGGCAACTATTCTTCTGATTTAAATAAAACTGACTAGCCAGTGGCCAAATAAAATGCTAATTCTACTGTGCACACCTTATATGGGAATAAAAAAATGCTCCTATAAACTATTCATCTACCAAAATACATATATTTCAAGCATTATTCAGAGCTTATAAATAAATCCTGTGAAAACCAAACATGGTTGTATCAACTTATCACGAGAGCATGCAGCCAATACCACAATATTTTTTTTACAGCAAGTAACTTTTACTCTGCTAACAATCCAAAATAACTGAACCCAATAATCCAAGGCTGTCGCAGTATGTTTTGATACAAGAAGTGCACTCTTTCCAAAATTTTACTGCCCTGTAATGACCTACCCTTGCTCTTCCATGAGTTCAGCCAACTCTAAGCATTTCAGCTCAACCTTCCGCTTGCGCTCGTGGTCCAGGATATCCTGGTTGGGCTTTTTCACTAGTGAGGACTCCAGCTTCCTCAACTCCTCTTCTGACTTGTAGTCAGTACGATCCTTCTTATGGCGCACAGCCGAGAGGTTGCGCTGCACGTAACCGTTGGTACCACTGCCCCGGGGAGTGGGGAGTCCTATCCCATTGTACATGGCTCTCACAGACTAGCACCACTGGTGCCTCTGATACCTAAAGAAAAAACACCAAAAATATAACAAGAATTAAGAACAAGGAGAAAGGACTGACAGTTGTAATCAAACATTTCCCACATATTAAAATGGAGCCATCTTTCAATGTGTTTACATTTAAACATCATGAAAGATAAATTTGATAATAAAATCATGAGTTTGAGCTGCATCATCCCTTCCACAAGTTGCTTATGATTCTGCTTATATGTAACTACATATATGCATATATTTACATATACACACATGCTCCTTTCCCCCTCAACCCATTATAACTCTTGTCTGGCACTTTCAGCTTTCGTTTCCTACTAAATTAGTGGAGTGCAAAGTGCAGGCCTTCAAATATTGCTGAACTGCACCAAGCATTATCAATAATGTTTACTACTGGGCATGGGCATTGGAGATCAAGAACATCTGGATGGCCATACTTTGCTGGTCCTTGCACCCAATGCATCTTAAATCCTAAAGAGCTGCCCAATCGACTATCAACTCTTATCTCCACCTTTCCCTCCCATCAACCTTCTGCTTACAATCAAAGCTTTCTTTTCAAAAAGTTTAACCCCTTCCAGGTCTGCATTGCTATACAATGATCCTCAACTTACTTCCTGCCATGGAAACCCAACTTCCTACTTTGCCACCATTCCCTATTTACCCTCATCTCATTACTTCTCAAATGCAAGTGAATGCGTTATCTCCCGGGAATTTGATTTTTCAATCCAGAGTCTTGCCTCAGCTATCTGTCTGCAACTGTTTTAAGAATCTGCATCTATCATGTTCTTCAGAGGCAACAAAAATACAAAACACTGCTCAAACTGCAACTACCTTCCTCCTGAACTGTTTTTCTCATTTACTCTCTCATATCACACACAGACACACATCACTACTCGCTTGCGCTCTCGCAACATGAACAGCTTCAAGCCCACCTTCACATTAAGCCAATGCACTATGGTGCATTGGATACAAGGACCAGCAAAGTATGGCCTATGAACTATTATCTGGGGATTTGCATCCAGATAAGCATGCATGGGACAAGCACAACCTCTCCCAGCTGCCCATAATCTTCTCAACAGACCCCCACCCCCACCCCTTCTCATTAGAAACATAGAATAACTGAGTTGGAAGGGGGCCCTTAGGCCATCAAGCCCAACCCCCCCCCCCCCCTGCTCAAAGCAGAGCTAACAGATGGTTATACAATTCTCTTTTGAATGTTTCCAGTGTTAGGAGTGCTTGCCACTTCTTGAAGCAATTGGTCCCATTGTCTTACTGCTCTAACCATTAAGACTGTTTTTCCCCCTTAATATTAAACCCATATCTGGGTTCCTGTAATTTTAACCCGTTATTATGCATCCTGCACTCTGGGACGATGGGAGAACTGATCCTTCCCTTCCTCTATGTGGCTTTTGTTGTTGTTGTTCAGTCGCACAGTCGATTCCGAGCCTTTGCGACCCCATGGACCATTTTCCTCCAGTCACCTCTGTCCTCCACCATCCTCCTCAGCCTGCCCAGCTCTGTGCCCATTGTGTCTACAATACAATCTAGTCATCTCATCTTTGGACGCCCCCTTCTTCTCTTGCCCTCCACCTTTCCCAGCATCAAGGCCTTCTCAAGTGAGTCCTCCCTTCTCATTTGATGTCCAAAGTACTTTAGCTCCATCTTCACTATTTGTCCCTCCAGTGAACAGTCAGGGTTGATTTCTTCTAATATTGACCTATTTGTTCTCAAATACTTTTCAGTATGGCCAATGAACTATTATCTGGGGTATGTGAAGAGTGCTATCCCTATTCCCCTTCCCAGTCTCCTTTTCTCCTTCAGGTTTCATTTTTTAATCTACACACACACATACAATAAATTTCATAAAACTAAAGCTGGGCTGTATGGACGCTGAGCCACCCCCTCCCTCCCTCCCACCAACCATACCTGGCCTCAGAACCAGCCCCCATTTCTCTTCCTCCCCCTCAGGAGACGACGACCCACTCCCTGCCTGCCTCCTCCGTCCTCGTCCTCTCACACGCAGCACAAGGCCAGGCCTAGGCAGCCATCACTACAAGCCCGGGCCCCTCCCCCACCCACCCACCTCTGGAAATTAATCACACAGGCCTAAGCCGGATGGGCCTGACAGGATCCATTAGCCACACTCGCCCCACTTCGAGACCTTCTCTGGCCGCCGCCTCTCCCCCCCTGCCCCCCCCCCGCCCCACTACCCACACCCTCAAATTCAGGCCTAGTCACCTGCCTTCTTCCGACCACCATTCCCCACACACACATCCGCCACGGTAGGCCTCTCACCCCCCCACCACGCCGCTGAGGGGAGGCCGCGGAGCGGACTCGACTCTGCCTGCGTTGCTCGCTCGCTCTACCTCACCCGACGCAGCCGCCGCGGCGCAGGCGGAGGAGGAGGAACGAAGAGCCTGGAACCGCCCCCTCTCTCGTCCAATTCGCGCACACCTATCCCACCCGCTCCCCTTTGCCTTGTGGGAAATGTAGTCCTCTCCGTCAGGGCCAAGCCGCTGACACCGGAAGCCTGCAAGGGGAGAAAGACTACATATCCCGTAAGGCCTCGCGAGTAGCGCGAAGGTCGTCCGCCATTTTGTAAAGCGCTACGGAGAGGCAGATTATATAGGAACGGGGGGTATCGCTTTTTTATCTCTTCGCTTTTGAAAGCAAAACAAACATCCACAACCGTGGGGGTTCGCGGGATGCAGTGAGTCGCGCGAATAAAAGGAAAAAACAAGTATCGTCCTTCCCGTCAGCCACCGCGCGGTCCCAAATGAGACTACCATAGGGGCGGGACGCAGAAGGCAATGGAAAACAAATCTCGCGAGATTTCCTTAGGGTGAAACGACGCGTGGAAAGGTGACAGTTCCTTCCAGAAGCGAGGGGTGCGTTACTGAAGCATCTTGGGAGTTGTAGTTTATAAGCAGCAATGATGCAGTAGCTGTAGGGAAGGCTCTGTTTCAGAAAGACTACAATGCCCAGGAGGCATTACATGAAAGTCTTCTCTCTCCTACAAGAAATGGGGGGGGGGGGGGAGGCATGTGGTGGTCCGTCAAAGGTGGACGTGGGAGGCTAGGTCTCTATGGTGAGGTGTCCAGTAGGAAGAAGACTCCTCCCCACCCCCCCCCCACCCCCGCTGATAGATTTAATTTAATAGTCACACTTAGGTAAAACCCGACACAGGGCAGCATTACAACAATTTTAAAAACATAAAAACACATAAAACCTCTAGTAATCCCACCCACACACTGTAAAAAAGAGAGGCAGAGAGGGCTCCTGATTGTTATCTTGCTGTGAGCCAGTAAAGGGACCGTATTCCCATTCGGGCCCCACACCTGCCCTGCCAGCCAGGTCTTCAAACCTTTCCTGAAGGGCAGCAGTTCTGTTTGTAGTCTTAGATTTGTTGGCAGGAGGTTCCAGAGGGTTGGTGCGGACACGGAGAAGGCCCTCTTTCAAGTACTAGATAGATGTGCCCCTCTAGTTGACGGCACAACTAGAGAGCCTCTCCGGTCCGCTCTAGTTGGACGGGCAGACGCTCTTGGGACGATGCGGTCTCTAAGGTATCCTGGCCCACTACCATATAGGGCTTTAAAGGTCAAAACCAGCACCTTGAATTGCACCCGGAGGCAAACTGGTAGCCAGTGCAGCTCCCGAAGTACGGCGAGGCGCGGGCATATCGTCCACACCTCATCACCACCCAGGCTGCCGCATTCTGGACCAGCTGCAGCCTCTGAATGGTCATCAAGGGCAGCCCCATGTAGAGCGCATTACAGTAGTCTAGTTGGGAGGTGACCAGAGCATGAGTGACCATGAGCAAGGAGTCCCGGTCCAGGGGAATCACCCGAAGTTGGGCAAAAGCCCTACTGGTCACAGCCTCCACCTGTTTTTCTAGCAGCAGCAGCAAGTCCAGGAGGACCCCCAAGTTGCGCACCGGGTCTCTCTGGGGCGAAATAGCCTCCTCCAGAACCAAAGATGTTAGCTCCCGGGATAGCGCGGGGCCCCTTATCCATAGCCACTCTGTCTTGCTGGGATTCAGCTGAAGCCTGTTGGCCCTCATCCAGACCCCAATGGCCTCCAGGCACCTAGATAGGACTTCGACAGCATCACTGGGGTCCCCACGGGCCGAGATGTACAACTAAGTGTCATCCGCGTACTGATGGTACCGCACCCCATGGGAACGAATGATCTCACCCAGCGGCTTCATGTAGATGTTAAATAGGAGAAGAGAGAGCACCGAACCCTGAGGCACCCCATATTTGAGGAGCCTAGGGCTGGAGCTCTCGCTCTCCAACCATACCGACTTGGTCCGCCCTCCAGAAAAGAGGAAAACCAGGAGAACACAGTGCCCTGGATCCCCAATCGTTTGAACCATTCCAGAAGGATACCGTGATCGACAGTATCGAATGCCGCTGAGAGGTCAAGGAGAGCAAGGACGGACGGATTACCTCCGTCCCGCTCCCGCCAGAGATCATCCATCAGTGCGACCAATGGTGTCTCTGTACTATGTCTGGTGCCATGTCCAGATAGTTGATGCTGCTTGTAATTTAGTGTTCTATTTTTTTAAGTGATCTAATGAAGTGTCACTAAAGAAAACAGATTCCTACCAGAATATCCAAGAAATCAAAGATAAATTTAAGCCTAGGTGAGGAATGCTAAATGACCAGCAGGGAAACATGCTATCTGACCAAGAATTTTTTGAAATGCAGTGGAACCTCATACAACAATCGCCCCATATAGCAACAAAATCGCATAACAATTAAGTTTGGGGGGGAAATGGCATCCCGCATAACAATTTTCCCTATGAAAAAAATCCATACAACAATTTTTCATTGGGAAAAACCACTTAGCAAAAAAATCGTACGATGCATCACATAGGGAATTTTTTTGGAGGGGCTTTTGGGGGCAATTGTTTCGTATAACAACGAGCCCTGTGGAACGGATTAAAATCGTTGTATGAAGTACCACTGTGGTAGCAGTGTTAGTCTGTGAAAGCATATCAGAGAGAACAAAACAAAAAGTGTGGCACTTTAAAGACTAACTCCTGTATTTTAATGTGAGCTTTCATGGATCAAGTCCACTTTGTCAGATATAAGAGTGAGTTTTCATGGTATCAATTTATACATATCAGGTAAAAAGGTACACAATGGTTGGTTGGTGTACCAAATGGGTTGGCAAATCAGTGTGCTATTTTTAACCAATAACAACATAGAATCAGTGTGGTTATTTACAATGGTAATAACAGAAGATTCCTGATCGGGGTTAGTTTGATTAGTTTGGTTTTGTTACATTGCAAAATAAACATTCTGAAATTACACATCTGCTAATGAGTTAATTGCAGATGCTATGAAAGACAGTCCCAGCTAGAGGTCAAAAGGCCACCTGCTCTGTCAACTGTCCTGAGAATCATCTCTCCTCGCCGCCACCATTTTTGAGTCTGTTCTGAAAGTAAATTACAACCCTTTGGTTGTGGCAGAAGAAGCACGATGTGTCAGTATGAAATATTGCTTCTTCAGACTAAGACCTAAAGATCTGTCATTTTCTGTGTACAGGTGATGGTATGATATAAGGATCTCACAGTAATAATTACATGCTAACAAGTCAATTCTGACTTTCCTGAGCTTTAAACTACTCAGAAGTAGCCTACTAGTCCACTCTTCTAGGGTGTTCCAGACTGTATCCTATGTCTCCATGTGTTTAAGAAACTGGATTGGAATTCAGAAAAGCTCACTGAAATATATTTTCAGTATTTGACTTTAAGATGGCCACAATACTGTACTTTTGTTTTCATTGTTGCTTTGTTTATGTTGTGCAATTGATTGAGTTCTGAGTAAAATTACTGTGTTGAAGTGCAACTTGCATCATCTTTCCATTTCCTCAGTGGCGGATGATTTCTATAGTAAACTTTTTGTCTCTGATTTCCCTTTACTGTGCGCGTAAGAAACAAAGACAAAAAGGACAGGACTTTGGAATGTATGATACGAGAGGAAAAGCTGGATGTGTTGACCATATTTGGCCAAGGGAGAGATGGTTAAACTGATGCTAGTGTTTTCAAATACCTTACATAGTTACCTAGAGGAGATGTATGTGAAACCTGAAAGGAATATCTGGTTCCCATCATACTTTCCATGCCTGTCAAGAGATTTCAACACACTTCATTTGTATTGCCATCACAGTATGGGATTTTCAATCTTAATATTGTGTACAGTAGATACATAGCTACACCCACATGTACTGTACAGTATTTTATTTTGATTCTTAAAAGTCAATTCCTGGTGTTCAGTGGGACGTCCTTCTCTGTAGATCTGGGCAGGCTTGTAAGTTCATTTGCACTATATTATGGATTTCCAGCTTCATTATTCCTGCGTATACGTGATTTGCTTTAATTTTTGTTTTGTATATTATGGAATATGGTATGGGCAGTGGCTTAGTGGTTAAGACGCTGAGCTTGATGACCAGAAGGTCTGCAGGTCAGTAGTTCAAGAACCACGTGCCACATGATGGAGTGAGTTTCTCTCATCTGTCCCAGCTCTTGCCAACCTAGCAGTTCAAAAGCAAGAAATTGCAAACAGATATATAGGTACCTCTTTGATGGAAAAGGTAACAGCATAACATGCGCTCCAGCATCTAGTTATGCTTATCACATGGCCATGGAAATGTAAACAGAGCTAGTTCTTTGGCTGTAAACAGATGAGCATCTCCCTCTAGAATCAGACACAACTGGCTTTTGAGCAAAGGAGACCTTTTATGGTTGAACACAAGAAGAATCCTTCTGGATCAGATTGGCTACCTAGTCAAAGATAGGCATATTCTTTCTGAGGAAGGCTGTGACTATTAGTCAAGGTGGCCAATGAAGCTGTCAATTATAAAATGGTGTGCACCTGGCAGACAAAGTAGGGGAAAGTAGACCACATATGAAGAACTCAAGAAAAAGAACCGTGAAGATCTTAAAAGCTAACTAGTGAATTCCAGTAGCAGCTGCAGCAAATATACAACATGCAGCTTAAATAAAAAAGAAGTATCTATGTTGCATGGCATGAAGATGTGATTGTTAACCTAAAAATCTGGGGTGCCAAAATGGCAGCATCTTGTTAACTGAACATTTCAGGGCCAAACCTATAAACTGAATCTAAGTAGCAAAATGTGTGCCCTTTGTGTCTCCATGTGTCTGAAAAACCAGATAGTAATTCAAAAAAGCTCACAGCAAAATAGCAATATTAATGAAACTTATATACTGCCTTATAGTACTCTCTGGGTGGTTCACAGAGTAATTGGCATTTTGCCCCCAACGTGCTGGATGCTCATTTTACCAACCGTGGAAGGAAGGAAGGCTGATTAAACTCAAAAACATTTTGGCTGCAGTTTGGCAGTTTAACCACTGCACCACCAGGGTTCTTATGCTTTACATCTGTTTGCCTTTAAGGTGCATAACTACTGGATGCAATGAACACAAAAGGGAGGGTGCTCCTGCATCCATATTGTCCTTGCAGGCTTCTTATCAACGTTTAGTTGGCCATTATGGGAAGAACTTTGAATGGTATCCAACAAACGGCTTTGTTTCTGTTTTTCTCACATGGGCCACCATTCTGTTCCAACATTAACCAATCAAATACCAACAAGAAGCCTTCCAGCAAGACTGGAAGTCCTCTTAGTCTGAACCACTAAGCCCATGATGGCGAACCTTAGCACTCCAGATGTTCTTGGACTTCAATTCCCAGAAGCCCAAGCACCCTGCGAATCCACGTGAATGGATTTACCACGATTCATCCGGCCCGCGCTGCCCTCGTCGCTCCTGGAAGCGGAAGTAAAATGCGCCCGGACTGACGCGTTTTACTTCCGCTTCCGAGGGCGACGTGGGCCGGATGGATCACAGTAAACCTATTCGTGTGGATTTGCAGGGTGCTTGGGCTTCTGGGAATTGAAGTCCAAGAACATCTGGAGTGCCAAGGTTTGCCATCACGGCACTAAGCTATCTCAAGTCTTACACAGTGGCCTCTTCCCAAAAGTGTTATCCTGCAGCTGTGGACACATTGCAAGAATGCAACCTTTACTGTCAGTGGAGTCTGCCTGACTATAAAAAAATGTTCTTACGGTGAGCTTGTATGGGATTCTGGGAGTTGAGAGGAGAACTTTAGGTAACCTCTGTGATTTCACTCGTCTTGGCAAAAGAGGCATGCAGGGAATGTAACGCTTTTCATTAAAATGGGGTGAAGAATGCAGAAGAAAAGCCCTCTTGAATAAAACTTTTATCAAGTAGCTCTCCAAGTTTGAACAACCCTTGATTTGAAATACCCTGCCATTGTTTGATCCCCCACAGCTGCCAATCCTACAAAAAGAGTCTGAAACTTTGGCTGACATCTTTTCAAGATAAGCTTGCCCTATGTATGCAGCGCAAATATGCCTTTGCATGGCTTTTCATCCTTTGTTTAATTCTCTCCTTCCTTTATCATCAGTGAAGTACAGCAAGGACCAACAGGTTCATATCCTGCAAAGGCCAGCACCACATCCCAAGCCACAACTTGAGACCCAGCAGATAGCCTTGGGTAAAGGGTCGCCCTTGCTCAAAAACCAGTAGTATTCAACTCTAGGGTTTGGTGTTTATCTGCATTTGCAACCAAAGAGCCAGCGCTATCTGCATCTGCAGACGTTTCCCTGGTCATGTGGCAGGCATGACTAGACACTGGAGCACACTAAATGCTGTTAGCTTCCCACTGAGGTGGTACCTATTTATCAACTTGCAATCTCTTGCTTTTGAACTGCTAGGTTGGCAGGAGCTGGGACAGAGATGGGAACTCACTCCATAGTGCAGTACTCCAGTCTTGAACTGCTAACGTGTCAATCCTGCAGTCAACAAGTTCAGCATCTTAACCACTAAGCCACCACAGTCCCTTAGTGACCACTTTTTCAATGGAGTACTGATCCAAATGGGCCCAGGGCTTCAGCTTTGCTTTCTATAACATGACATTTGGCTGTTAAGGCACATACTACAAGACTGACAGATAGGTGTTTTTTTAAGAACACCAGTTAGCCAGCCAGATTTGCAATATTTGCTACATGCATTTATTTATACAGTAGAACCAAAGAAAGACGCAAAAAGGAGGGGTTAATTTTGTTTCTGTTGTGTATGGATTGTAACTGTATACTTGTGCCTTTAAAGATGAATGTAACCGGTTCCACAGGAAATGCATACTTATCATAGCTTGTATTGAGACATTGTATCTAGCTGCATAATAATGGGAACTGCTACCAGTGGTGGTAGCAGTGAGCATTCAGCTCACATGGTTCATATTCCCCAATCACCATGGCTGTGGGAAACCTTCCCGCCACAGATACACCTGGACAAGAAGGGTGTGTCCCAGGATGACGTACCTCTGACAGTAGCCAATGGACTACCATGTAACCACATTCAAATAGTGACCGTATAAAAAGAGCTGTACCTCCACCATTACCACATGTTCGTACTGTACTCCATGCAATAAAGATGTTTTAAGCCAGACTTCCATTGTCTTGGTTTCAGAACACCAAAGTTTCTAACATGCTTAGACCCAAAATGATAATTTAAAAAGGAACACCGTAACAACTGCATACTGACTAGGGTGTCTACTTGCACAGTATCCAAAGAAAATACAAAAGGACGATAATGATTTGCCTAAGTGAAATTTGGACGTACAGTACCACCTTAGAAATAGTGTTTTGTAATTTAAATAGATTTGCAATACATTGCAAAAAAAAAAAATGGGAAGGATATCCCTCTTCCTTATGGCTATTTATGTTTAAATCAGACTCAACCAAGGCTGCTATACAAATGATAGAGTCTTCTGCAAGGCCTATCCTCTTGCTTTATGGTTGTAAGGTACTGTTAAGTTGGAACCAATATATAGTTTTTCAGGATAAGTGAGATATATTAGGAGGGCTTGCATATTCCCAGTGAATTTCCTTGGCTGACCGGGTATTTTCTGTTTATTTATTTATTTATTTTCTAATTTGTATTGCCACCCAACTCTGAAGACTGGGTGGCTCACAGAAAAGAAAACCAATGGCAGTTTTAAAAGCAATTTAAAAACCCATTAAAAACTACTGACAAAAAAATTTAAAAAGATTAAAAGAGAGAGTGTGGGTGTGTTCTACTAAATTAGCCAGCAGGCCAGGGTTACCACGTCGCTGGTGCCCTACACCTGCCCTGCCAGCCAGGTTTTTAACCCTTTCCTAAAGGGCAGCAACTCTGTCTGGAGATGCAGCTCAATCAGCAGGAGGGCCGGATACCGAGAAGACCCTCTTTCTGGTGCTAGAGAGACGCACCCCTCTAGCAGATGGCACAATAAGAGAGCCTCTCCGGTCTGCTCTGGTGGGACGGATAGATGTTCTTGGGGTGACGCGGTCTCTTAAGTATCCTGGCCCACTACCATGTAGGGCTTTAAAGGTAATTATCAGCACCTTGAATTGCACCCAGAGGCACACTGGCAACCAGTGCAGCTCCTGAAGCAGTGGTGAGGCGCGGGCATACCGCCCACACCTCATCACCACCCTAACAGCCGCATTCTGGACCAGTTGCAACCTCCAAATGGTCATCAAGGGCAGCCCCATGTAGAGTGCATTACAATAGTCAAGTCTGGAGTTGACCAGAGCGTGCGTGACCATGAGCAAGGAGTCCTGATCTACAAGCGGGCGTAACTGGCGTATAACACGAAGTTGTGCAAATTCCCTCCCGGCCATGCCTCCTTAGTCTTTGTCATTCGACCCACTAATAACTGTCCTCTTGGTAGACCGTCAGGAAAAGGGATGTGGTCTGAAAAAATGAAAAGAAAAGGGCATATAACTACTGAGATAATTTTTGGAGGTAATTCTGGATTCTGGGAGATGTAGGCCGAAAACAAAAATGATGCTTCCAAGCCATGGGCTACCCAAACAATGAGTCATGCTGCTGCCTTATGCTTGCTAAGGAAATGAATATCATTTTAAATAACAAGGATATTAGCAATACCAGTAAGGATAACCACTATCATCTTGCCAACTACCACCTCCTCGTGTGACTTTCCTAGCAGAAACAGGTATGTCAGCCAAACAGCCATGTTTAATGGAAGGTTGGGAACTATAGTCTACCCGGTCTGAAGGCCGCCCATTTGGAGGAATAAAGAAAAACAGTATTCCAAAGGAAAGTAAGCCTACTGTCTTCTGCCGTATCTGAATCCAAATATTAGTGATCCTCATGGCTATCAGCAATAAGACTGTCCTGAGAATATAATGCAGTGGCCTTGCATCTGCCTTCCACATCGCAGTATGACCCCTGTACCACTGATCCAGTTCTGCGAGTCACTTTCTGGTCCTGAGCTCTTTTGACACGCAAAGTCCTCCTCAACCCCAGGCCAGTCTTGATAAAGCTGCTGCCCTCCATCAAGATGGCTTCAAGTGGGATGTAATCCACTTGGGGACCATCATCACCCTTCCCTGTGGACTTCGGCACCCAAGGCTGTTAGTCCTTAGGGTTGTCAGGTTAGTTAACTGCCACCTGACACTCGGCATGGAGTCGCTGGCAGTATGGTCTACTCTAGCAGTATAACCTGACCAGAGTAGCAAAGAAAAACAGTATTTCAATACAAAGTAAGTCTACTGTCACTTTTCTCTAAACACTGTGGTTTTACACCAAGACAAGAGTAGGAAAGTACCCAGATGGGCTGTACTGTATGTATATATGCAATAAATAAATAAAATAAGTATGAGTATGGAGCCATGTAATTGTATTGCAAGCCCAGGAGGGGGCAGGGCAACAATAGAGAATAATCTGGGGGCATTCATAGGGTTTATAAAGAGATCCATGGACTCAGATCCAGGAAGAGCTTTGTAGCAAGAACAAACATTCTTGAACAGGAGTTCTCAACCATTTTAAGCCGGGGGTTTGGTCATGCTCCCTCAGACAGCTTTGGGGGCCGGACAGCCATTTTGCCCTTCCTCCACCACATGGCACTTCCTGGTGTGGTGGAGGTGGTGGTGGGCCACATGAAATGGTGCCATGTGCCGCATCTGGCACACGGGCTGCAGGTTGAGAATCTTTGTTCTTGAGCAAAATCCAATTAGAAAATGGAGGAAGGAGCTTACTGGACAAGGAATAACATTAAAGGAGGACAAGGCTGAGAAACCTGACCTCCCCTGTGTCACTTGGAGGATCCTGAATAGGCTGAGAGTCATAGTCCCTAAATGTAAGACCAGCATGTTCAAGTGGGGGCTGCTGGTGGATAACTGTCAGGTGTAATATCAAACTGACCTGAACTACATATACCACAATGCCTTGCCGCTGTAACCCTATTCCTTTGAACCTTATGCCTCTGACCTCATCCGACCCTATTAAAGGACCACCTCAACCTCATACCCTTCCCTTCCATCTTTGACCCTTGATACAGCCACTGACCGCCATGCGGGCAGTGAGAATAAAAGACTTTAATTATAATATACTGTCTCTGGAGTTATTGGGCCGAGCCATCTGAAACACTCTTACAAAATGGTTGCAGAGGTTTGGTTCGCCCACAAACAACTCCAAAATTAAAACAAATGACCAAAAGAAGAACCCGGCTGAACAAAGGAGGGTCCAGAACACGAGCCAGACCAACTGGACCCGATACTCCGGAACAGGCAATCGCACGACCCCAAACGGTAATGGAAGAGGACAACCTGAACCGGACCATCACGGAGATGGACCCAGATGGCCAAACGAAGGCCGAAACCGGAGGGGCACCCACCGAAAGGGACGTCCAAGACGAAAGCCTGACAACCAAAATCCACAGGGCGATAGCCGGGAGAGGAATGATCCCCACGGCAGAGCTACTGGCCTTGATGAACACCGGAGAGGAATCCCACACCAACGGCACGGTAAGCTCTACCCCGAGATCCTCCATGGCGGGAACCCCAAGCACCGCGCCGAGTTCAAATCTAGCCGAGATAGCCGACCAATTACAAGCGGCGGCACTAGATTCGAACACACCGGCGGGAAGGCCCACCGGAACAACAACACCCACAGATGACCCGCGCGCCCCAACCACGCGAAGAAAAGAAAAGGCCCTGGGACCCTGGAGGGTGGACACACAGACCCTAGAAATGCGGGACATGCCGACCCTCAGCCCCCAGGGACTAGAAGAGGAGCAGGGACCCCCAAGCAGGCACCACGCCCCCAAGAGAGGCGCTGCTGACAACCGGGCCGAACTCCTCACATGGGCAGAGGCCCCCTTCGCAATCAAAGGCAGAAGGGGACACGACCTCTCCCCGGAGGAAAGCCACCGCAAATCCTTCCCAGCTAGCAACCGAAGGGGACGCAGCCCCCCCTCAGAAACACGCTACCGCGAACGGGAGGGGCGTGAGACCCGCAAGGCACGCATCCACGCGGGAAGACCGGAAGCACACGCAAGGCAGAACAAAGAAAGTGAGGCCTACCACGACTCGCTGTCTGCCCAAACCAAGCGCAGGGAATGTCCGGAGAAGGAAGCTGAACTCCACGCGGAGATACGACGACCTGAACCCCCATCAGTCCAGCAAAGATGGCGGTCTCCACGCGACAGCTCCACAGGGCCCTCCGATGAGGAAAGCAGCTCCAGCGACGAAAGCGACTTCTCACCAACGCTCCAACCTGAAGCAGCAGGACCTCTGAGACAGAGATCCGCTCACCTCGGCAGCCAGCAAACAATGAGATTCACGCAGGCGCAAGAGGAGCAGGAGAACTCCCTCTCTGGCGAAGAAGAGGAACTGCAGGTCAACTCAGGTCGCTCCATGCACAGAGGACCAGCAAACTCCCTCTACAGGCGACCAGAAAAACTGAAAAAGGGACATCCAATAGCAAATATATGTGTACCCATCCCCCACTGCCAATATAAAGACAGGCCAGGGCACCAGGCCAGATCCAGCAAAGGAAGCAATGCCGGCCAGCACAGCCAACTACCTCACAACTTCCCAATCCTTCACATGACTGGGGAGAACCTGATGGACTGGGCACAACAATTCCAGGTAATTCTGATGAGGGAGGGGGCACTGTACCTGATCCAGGACCCACCAAGAAAGCCATGGACCCTAAAGGTGGACAGACTACACCACAGAGTGTTCTGTTTGCTTTTAAGCTCTATTGACACTTCAATGTATGGGAGTATCCCTGATGGGCTAACTGTGCATGAGGTTTGGGGAATATTGTATGAAATGTTTTATTGCAATGAAAGGACTACGACCTGCTTGCTATTGAGAGAGTTGTATGCATACAAAATGAAAGAGGGCTCAACTATGAGCGAGCACCTGATGAAACTAAACAGCATGAGATCCGACCTCATAAGAAGGGGGGAGATCGTGACAGATCAGCACCAGATTAGCATTATATACAACTCCCTCGATTCAAGCTGGGACTACTTCCTGACTCAGCTGGATAATTTGGGAAGTAACAATGCCACATTGGGATACATCACTAAGAAACTCATAGCTGAGGATAATCTTAGGAGAAGTAGGGCCACCATACGCAGAGAGGACAGGCCGCGCAAAAGAGTCAGTTTCCCTGAGCAGGGGAGCCCTAGTTACGAGTGTCACACATGTGGACCAAGGAAACACAAACCCACGCGCGATCTAACACGCCATGAGGACACTCCGAGACCCAGACGTGAGTCACAGGACGAATACCCACGCAGACACAAGGGCGACAACGACAGGGGGGACAGACGACGAAGGTCACCTAGCCCAAAGAGAGAACTTAAGCCACAGAAGGGGCAAGATAGACACAAACCAGACTCAGTGAACGTGGTCAAGCACAGTGAAGGGACCAGCAGCCACAAGGCAGACAGGTCTTCAAATGCACACCTACAGCGGTGGCTGATCGACTCCGGGGCAACCACCCACACATCATGCCACAAGGAAATATTCAACTCATTTGAAGAAGATTCCTTCAGAATCAAAGTCGCCAACCAGGAACATGCAAGAGTAACAGGCAGGGGCGACGTACTCATCCCTGGAATTGGTCAGGTCAAAGGCGTCCTTTACTCTCCTGAAATTCCTTATAATGTCCTGGCCACCACCAAGCTCACAGAAGATCCCAGCCTCAGGATAGTCTTCGAGAACAAGAAGGTGTCCATCGAAAGAAGGGGAAAGCAGGTTGGAAGAGTGGAGCTCATAGGCGGCCTACCGTACCTCATTGCCAAGGAAGCCGAGGATGTACAGGCCACGATAGGCCTAATCGACGGCACTGACGATGAAGAGATGCAGGACTGCACCGCAGACGACCCCAGGGAACCCGAACATGAAGACCCAGAAAGGAAAAACAATGATCACAACAGCCCCACAAGAAATGAAGGGGTTGGCAGCGCAAAGCATAGAACACTGAGGGTATCCATTGGGAAACAAATACATGATGAGTGTGCGCATCTGTTGCACAGGAAATTGGGACACATAGGTTTTCCGACTGTCAAGAAGATGCTAGGATGTTCAGAAGGACTAAGGATCAAGGATTGTGAGAACTACCTGGAGTGCTCCGTGTGCAAAAGCTCCAAGGCGAAAACCGAGGCACGACCGAAGACATCCTCCAGGAAGTCAAGCCAACCCTTCGAATTGGTCCACCTCGACCTGGTGGGGCCACTCGAGAGATCTTTGGGCCAGAAGAGATTCTTCTTGACGATAGTAGATGACTACAGCCGATACGGTTTCGTATACACACTCAAAAGCAAGGACGAGACCTTCAGCAAGTTCAAAGAGTTCTACCAAAGGGTGCAAACCCAGAACAACACCAACATAAAGAAACTGATGACAGACAGGGGATCGGAATTCCTGTCCAAAGAGTTCCAAGACTGGATAACCGAGAAGGGGATGCTACACTACAAAACCGCACCATTCTCAGCTTTCCAGAATGGAGTCGCCGAACGAAGGAACGGAGTGCTCCAGACCATGATCAGATGCGCAATTGAAGATGCAGGCCTAAGCTTCTCATACTGGGGGGAAGCTTTGCTGTACTCCAACTACACACTGAACAGGCTATGGTCTGGTGTTATCGGAAAAACGCCCTATGAAGCCATGTACAGGCAGAAGCCCAAGTTGAGCCACCTTCACGTCTTCGGTGTGTTCGCAGACGTACACATACCAAAACAACTAAGGAAGAAAGGGGACAAGATAACGAAGAAGCTAAGGTTCATGGGGTACGAACCGGGCTCGAAGGCATACCGCTTCCTAGACCACAACCTGAGAATAGTGGTTTCCAGGTCGGCCACGTTCCATGAACACGCGAACTGGAGTAAGATACACGCAAACGAGGTACTGACAAATGAGTCGGTACAAGAAGGAACCAAAGCACCCTCATCCAACTCAAGGCTCAACAGACAAGCAGACACGCCACCAGAGAGGGATGAGACCAGGCAGTCACATCAAAATACCACTAGTGTTGTGGAGACTGAACCTCCAAAAAACCCAGCAGAGGCGCCCCGCAGGTCAACCAGGTCAACCAAAGGCCAAATTCCCAGAGGGCTAAAGGAGTATGTGCTGGGCATAAACACCTACCCCGAGACACCAGCAAGTTTTGATGACATAGACAAACTGCCTCCCGAAGAACAGGACAAATGGCAGGCAGCAATGGAAAGGGAAATGGAGAGCCTCAAAACCCTCGGAGTGTATGCCCCTGCTGAGGTCCCTGAGGGACAGAGGACAGTGGGAACAAAGTGGGTGTTTAAGGTAAAATCGTTGGAAAATGAAGGGGTAATGTACAAAGCGCGACTAGTCGCCCAAGGGTTCACCCAACGATACCCTGACGACTACGAAGACACATACTCCCCCACAGTGAAGCCAGAAAGCGTAAAGGCCGCTTTAGTAATGGCAACCATCCTCGAAGAACAAGTGTACCAGTTTGATGTACAGACAGCATACCTCCATGCAGACCTTGACAAGGAAATATACGTCAGAGCACCACCTGGTTTTGGGCGCAACAGAGGGGAAACGTGGCTACTCAGCAAAAGCCTCTATGGCCTAAAACAGTCTGGCAGGAGGTGGTACGAGTGTCTGGCCGAGGCAATGAGGCAATTGAACTTCTTCCCGACCGAAGCCGACAAATGTGTATTTCTAAGAAAATCACCAGAGGAAGTTGAAAAGGTCCTAGTGTATGTCGACGACCTTTTGTACTTTGGGAAAAGTAAGTCCAAATGCGACGAGTTCGCTCATGGACTGCAAAATGAATTCTCCCTGAAAAACTTGGGGAGAGTGAACCAATACCTAGGGGTGCAAGTCTCAAGGATACCCAATGGCTTTGGACTCTTCCAGAAGGAGAAAATAGCTGAACTCCTTGACAGATGCAACATGTCAAACGCTCACCCCTGTGGGACGCCTATGCAAACGGATTTCCTGAAAAACGCCTACGAGGAAGGGGAACCGTTCGAAGACGTCAGCCACTACAGATCCATCATTGGATCGCTGTTACACATAGCCAACTGGACCAGGCCCGACATTACGCTGGCAGTGAACCTTCTCTCACGCCATTCCAGTAACCCAAAGACCTTTCATTGGGCGGCCGTCAAGAGACTGCTGAGATACCTGAAAGGTACCATGGAGGCAGAATTACTGCTCACCCCTCGAATAGACGAAGAAATCAACCTGTCATGCTACGCCGATGCTGACTGGGGCGGATGCTTAGGAACCAGAAAGAGCACATCTGGCTACATGGTGATGTTGAATGGCAGCCCAATATACTGGCGCACCGAGAAGCAGAAACTGGTTTCTACTTCCATCGCCGAGGCCGAATATGTCTGCCTGTCAAACGCTGCATGTGACCTTATCTGGATAAACGAACTGATCTCCCTTATCTGGGAAAAGCCCAAGCTCCCCATCACCATACACGAAGATAGCCAGGCGGCCATAGAGATAGCAAAAGGTGACAATATAAATCGGAAATCTAGACATATAGATATCAAGTGCAAAAACGTGAGACAGATGATAAGAGAAGGCTTTATAGAGCTAACACATTGTGAGACAAAGGAACAAGTGGCAGACATACTGACCAAACCACTCCCCTCAGCTCAGCATGAGTACCTGTTTGGCAGTTTGTGTCTTAGAAAATAAAAGCTCAGGTATGCACTCAATGTAGTCAGCCCATATGATATTAGAAGGGGTTTTGTCAGGTGTAATATCAAACTGACCTGAACTACATATACCACAATGCCTTGCCGCTGTAACCCTATTCCTTTGAACCTTATGCCTCTGACCTCATCCGACCCTATTAAAGGACCACCTCAACCTCATACCCTTCCCTTCCATCTTTGACCCTTGATACAGCCACTGACCGCCATGCGGGCAGTGAGAATAAAAGACTTTAATTATAATATACTGTCTCTGGAGTTATTGGGCCGAGCCATCTGAAACACTCTTACAATAACAATACACTGTGCGAATGTGGAGAGATACAGAAACTGGCTCATTTGCTGGTCTGCCGATTACTACCGGCAACATGCACCAATGAGGATTTAAGTTTGGCCAACGGCAAAGCCAAGAAGGTGGCTTCATTTTTGCAGCTTAAAGTTTGACACGAAAGAAGAAGTCAGAGATGGCTTTTACAGCACATAGCAATCTGTACCCTCCTGCCAACTGCGCCACTGTGACACAATAAGGCAAGCTGGAACAGTTGCCTCAGGTGGAAGATGATGGGTGGTGCAGAACATTGTCACCTCAGTGGGACTGAAGCATATTCAGCTGCCTTGCTTATACCTCTATTGTAGCAGAATGTCTTGGTTGGACCAACTTGGGAAAGCGCCTCATGCACCTGAAGAACAGGGCACTAATCCATGTGAGAGTGGACATCACAAAACATAGCCCTTGTATTTCTTCAGCCTAAGGTAGTGCTGTCTGTTGCTTTTACGGTGCCACAAAAGTGTTTGCTGTTTGCCACGCCCGCTCTAGCGGTAATTGCCAAACCATTTCAAGGGGGGGGAGAGAGCAAAATTTTAGTGCTAGGAAAGTAGGGGCAGGGCAGAGCTCTGTCTGCATAAAGACAAAAGAGGGGAGTGGGAGGGGAGAGATGGAATGGCCTCTTTGTTCTCTGAATTAGGAATCTTGTGTTTACACAGAACCTATGGTACTTCTGTGCAGGTGAACATGGAGAGTGAGAGTAAAGGCTCTTTCCCCACAAGCAGGTTGTAATAATAGCAGCAAAGACACTTGAGGCATAACTGGGATCAGACTCATGCGCACACACAGGTACGATCCTGCCATGCACTTCAGCCTTCAATGGGAAGAAACCATTGGCCTTTCTGGCCTTGGGCTCCCAACCATTGGCTTTTCTGCTGGGCTCCAGGGTTTGTTGCAGGATCGTAGCCAAAGAACAAGCAGTTCTTTGGAGACAGATGTCAAGATAATATGCTTCTCTATTGTGAGAGTGAGGATAGACTTCATTCTGTCTCTCTCATAGACAGACTTGTTTTGCCACTCTGCTTTGGAAACCAAGATCAGATGGTTTCTGAACATTGGGGACTTCTTCCTCAGGCCCCCAATCTTTATAACAACAACAATGGGTGCATATATGTAATTACAATTTTTTTTTTAAAAAAAAGAGCAATGTTTATCTTTCTAAAGGACACTACCTTGGGATGAAGAAAAGCAAGGACTATGGCAAGATAATGGCAACAGGTCCAATCAGTTCCTGGAAAATAGATGGGGAAGAAGTAGAAGCAGTGACAGATTTTACATTCTAAGGATCCAAGATCAGCGAAGATGGCGATTGCAGCCATGAAATAAAAAGGCGACTGATTCTTGGGAGACAAGCTATGAGAAACCTGGGGAACATAGTGAAAAGCATAGACACCACATTGCAAACAAAAATTCACATAGTCAAAGCAATGGCATTCCCGGAGGAAATGTATGGTTGCGAGAGCTGGACCATTGGGAAAGCTGAGCGCAGAAGAATAGACGTCTTTGAAATGTGGTGTTGGAGGAGAGTCCTGAGAGTCCCTTGGACAGCAAAGAGAACAAATAGGTCAATACTGGAAGAAATCAGTCCTGACTGTTCATTGGAGGGACAAATAGTGAAGATTAAGCTAAAGTACTTTGGACATCAAATGAGAAGGGAGGACTCACTTGAGAAGGCCTTGATGCTGGGAAAGGTGGAGGGCAAAAGAAGAAGGGGGCATCTAAAGATGAGATGGATGGATGGTGTGGTCAAAGCAGGGGCGGGCTGAGGAGGATGGTGGAGGACAGAAGTGCTTGGCGGACAATGGTCCATAGGGTCGGAATCGACTGTGCGACTGAACAACAACAAATGTTTCTGCACGACGTTGTTATCTGCCATCAGGTATCACTGGACTTGGAGTGACTCTAATAGGCTTTTCAAGGCACCCGACACTGTGAAGAAGTAGTTTTACCATGACCACTCCTCAGCAAGTTTCCATACCTGGCCTGGAATTTGAACTCAGGTCTCAGGACTCCTAATTTCCCACTCTTTACACTACACTGCACATATTCATTATATTCTCATTTTCTTAGCTTATTCCTCTAATTTAAACTTCAAAAAATATTATACATATCAAGATCTCATTTATATTTGTATTTCAATTCAAGGCTACTCAGTCACATGGTTGAGTGGGCCAGTCACATGGTTCCTCCCACCGGAAACGGAAGTAAAATGTGCCCACACATGTACAAAACACTGCCGTAAATGTACCTGCTGCTGTCGTAAACGTGTTTACGACAGCCATGGGTGCTTTATGGCAGCATTTTGCACATGTGTGGGTGTGCTTTAATTCCAGAGTATTAGGTGCCGCAGGCAGGATCTGGCCCACAGGCTGTAGTTTGGGCACCCCTGTCCTAAATACTTTTTGAGATATTCAGAGTGGTGTAGTGGATAGAGTGACAGACTGGGTTTAAATCCCCACTCAGCCATGGAAACTCACTGAGGGTGTGGAACTGGTAAAATCACTTCTTAAACATCTCACTTTCCTTGACAGCCCTGTTAAGGTTGCATAAATCAGTTCAGACTTGTCAGCACATCACAAAAATAACAACTTTTCTTAAGCTTAAAAAGCCTTCATAGGGATCAGTTTTATTATTTATAAAACGTATCTGTATTTATATTTATATTTTGTATGTATACTATACATTTATCTTGTTAATTCTTTTCTTGGAGATTGATACTTTGTAATTTTGTAATTGTAGTGTATATTTCTTGCTATAAGATGCCTTGAGTCGCACTTGTACCGAGTAAGGCGGGATATAAATTATTATTATTATTATTATTATTATTATTATTATTATTATTATTATTATTATTATTATTATTATTATTATTATTATTATTATTATTATTATTGTTGTTGTTGTTGTTGTTGTTGTTGTTGTTGTTGTTGTTGTTGTTGTTGTTGTTGTTGTTGTTGTTGTTGTTGTGCATTTATATCCCACCCATCTGGGATATTTCCCACTCCGGCCAGCTTACAAGATATTTAAAAAGCTTTACAAGAGAAAATTAGACATAAGTAAAGGTTGCCCTCCCTTGCTTGAAAGCCGGTCGTATCCGACTCTAGGGTTCAGTGTTCATCTCTGTTTGTAGCCGAAGAGCCAGCATGTCTGCATCTGCAGATCTTTCCATGGACATGTGACAGGCATGCCTTGCCACTGGAGTGCATGGAACACTGTTTACCTTCTCACCAAAGTGGTACCTATTTATCTACTTGCAATTTTTTGCTTTTGAACTGCTAGGTTGGCAGGAGCTGGGACAGAATTATACAACAGAGAATGCCTCTTTTCTGACCATTCAAAAGCCATAACTGATTACTAGTTTAATCGGTCTCCTCTGGCTCATCATGGAGAACTTGCCATCAGCAAATCACTGACACTGAAGATTTCCCAGTTATAATTGTTTCTGTTTATCAGTTACTTTTTAATTCTACATTTCCAACCCCCCTTCATTTTTATTGCCAAAGCACACCAGTGCTTTCACTGGTTTATTGATATTGAGCCGTGCTGGGCATACAACCTTGGCACTCCAGCTGTTCTTGGACTTCAATTACCAGAAATTACCCAAGTCAGTACTCCTGCTGATCAGGACTTCTGGGAACTAAAGTTCAAAAACAGCTGGAGTGCCAAGGTTTGCCATCCGTGATCATGATCAACACAGTTCTTCGCATTTCTGGTCATTTTCTTGAAGGGCTTTATTATCATTATCTGCACTTGTATTTCAGGTTGCTGAGAGAGAATATGACCAGCCCTAGGCCACTCAGTGGGTTTTCTTCTGCT
The DNA here is from genome assembly GCA_035047305.1 of Bradypodion pumilum. NCBI lineage: Eukaryota > Metazoa > Chordata > Lepidosauria > Squamata > Chamaeleonidae > Bradypodion > Bradypodion pumilum. The sequence goes on from JAWDJD010000008.1 coordinate 29,725,540, forward strand.
GCTGCTGTATACGAATCTGAATATTGGCGATCCTCATGGTGATCAGTCATGAAAGCTGTCCTGAGAATATAACGCAGTGGCATTTCATCTGTCTTCCGCATTGCAGCATGACACCCATCCCACTGTTCCAGTTCCGCAAGTCACTTTCTGATCCCTTTTGGCACGCAAAGTCCCCATCAGCCCTAGGCCAGTCTTGATGAAGCTGCTGCCCTCCATCAAGATGGATCCAAGTGGGATTTAATCCACTTGGGAACCATCACCCTTCCCTGTAGACTTCAGCACCCAAGGCCATTAGTCCTCAGGATTGTCAGGTTAGTTAACCGCCGCCTGACACTCGGCGTTGAGTCGCTGGTAGTAAGGTCTACTCTATTACCATAGCAGGATAACCTGACCAGACTGCTGGGGTTACGGTCTTGAATGTTCTAATCTAAACCAACATTGTAAACTCTTTCCTCTTTATTCATGTTTTGTGTTTTTAATTGTACTTCAATAACATTACATTCTAAAACTATTCTGGAAAAGATTTATTGTCTACTACTCATTGTCAGTATTACTCACATACAAGTGACTGCCTCTCCCAAGACTGCCAACTGCACACAGAGATAGCTTTAAATTGCTATCCTGATGCCCTCATTTGATGAGGATTTTTATTGGTTTATTGTTTTCATTTATTCATTTTATTGCTGGCTTTGGTTTCTTTTTCTCCCACCCACGCTTTCACTTACTGCGTTTTATAGCTGTAGCATTTCTAGTAACTGTATTTGAAAGTGGTGTTTTATATCCTGTCTTTATGTCTGCTTTTATTTGCTGCATGGGACTTTAGTCATATGAAATTTAAAAAATTCTACCACGCAGGACTCAGGTAAACTCATCCTCACATAAGCCTGTCCAGGGGAGAAAGGCTGACCTGTGTAGGATCACTATCAAGGTCTTGGGCTCACTGAAGCTTCATGCTGGGCATACAACATGTATTTAGTTTCCAAAGAGAGGAAAAAGACATGCCTCACTTCAAAGAAAACAAGTTATGTATGAAGCTATATCCCAAAGATAAAGGAAAAGATAAAGGTTTCCCTTGCTCGAAAGCTAGTTGTATCCAACTGTAGAGGACGGTCAGTGGTGGGCTCTAAAAATTTTTACTACCACACTGTGGGTGTGGTATGGTGGGTGTGGCCAGGGGAAAAGCCCTGCATTGCACCCGAATTAGGACTAACAGTGGTACCTCACACAACGATTTTAATCCGTTCCATGGGGCTTGTTGTTGTACAAAAAATTGCTATACGATGCATGCATCGTATAGCGATTTCCCCTATAAGATGCATCATACAACAATTTTTTTTGCTAAGTGGTTTTTCCCATTGAAAAATTGTTGTACAGTAGACCCTCGCATAATGACGTTACTTGGTTCCCCAAGTAGCGTCGTTATGCAGAAAACGTTGTTCGAATAACAACAAAAGCGTCGTTATTCGGATAACAATGGTAAAAATACAGTCGTTATTCAAATAATGACGTTTTTGTCATTCGAATGATCACGGGGATACGTCTGTAGTGTCATTAATCAAAAATGACGCTATTCGAACGCATTGTTAGGCGGGAGTTCACTGTACGATTTTTTCCATAGGGAAAATTTTTATGCGAGATGCCCTTTTTTTCAAAACCTAATTGTTATGCGATTTCATTGCTATACAGGGCGGTTGTTGTCTAAGGTTCTACTGTACTTTATTTCAAAACTTGGATGGACGGGGCCAGCCAGAATTTCTGCTACCGGTTCTGGCAAACTGATGCGCTCTTGCCGATGCCCACCACTGGGGGCGTGCTCATCTCCATTTACAGCCAAAGAGCCAGGGTTTCTGTGGTCATGTGGCAGGCATGACTAGATGTTGGAGGGCATGGAACGCTGTTACCTTTCCTGCCAAAGTGGTACCTATTTATCTATTTGCAATTTCTTGCTTTTTGAACTGCTAGGATGCCAAAAGCTGGAACAGACAATGAGAGCTCACTCTGTCACACAGCACTTGGGTCTCGAACTGCTGACCTGCCAACCTTCCAGTCTCCAAATTCACAATTTAACCGCTAAGCTATTGTGAACGTGGTCCCAGGTATCCCAAAAGTAAGATTCAAAACAATCAAGCCAAAACACAGGCAGATTGAGACAGGTAGCCAAGCAGCAATCGCAGCAATTGCTCATTCCGTTTTGCTACCTGTTCAATCGCCAAAAACATGTTTTCCTCTCTTTCCCCCCCATGGCTCTAAAGTTGCTATACTGCTTGGTTAGCTGCATCTTATCTGGATCCGGGACCCATTTATGCAGATTCTTATTGTGTTTACAGAAAGAACCTCCTCAAAGATTGTGGTATTTTTGAACCACAATCAGGAGTACCCCGGGCAACGGCCACCATGCACCTGCTAATCTTTCTCACACTAGATCAGGCAAAAGGAAGTACAGAATGAACTCACCTACAGGTCGCCCCTGCTCAAAAGCCAGTCATATCTGACTCTAGGGTTCAGTACTCATCTCTGTTTACAGCCAAAGAGCCAGTGCTGTCTGTGTCTGCAGACATTTCCGTGAACATGTGGCACCGGAGAGCATGGAATACTGTTTACCTTCCCAACAAAGTGGTCCCTATTTATCTACTTGCAATTTCTGAGACAGAGCTGGGACAGAGGCAGGAGCTCACTCCATTGTGCAGTACTCAGGTCTCAAACTGCTGACCTGCTGATCTTTTAGTCGTCAAGTCCCCATAGAACTCACGAAAAAGTGGTTTCATTTTGGCAGTTTCACATCTGGCCTAGACACATAAGAAGAAGAACCTCTCCCACAATCACTTGAGTGGACACACAAAAATAGTTCCAGCTCTTTTATGCTGCCCCACCTCTGTGACACCACTGGGAAATTCCTTGCAACATCACAATGCTTCAATCCTTGGTGTCTAGTTTTGGCTCCGAAATCTCATAGAAGGAGATGCTGCTGACCAGGCAACCATACCAAAGTATGATGGATTAAGGCTGGTTGAGACATCCACACACACCCCTCCAACTTTTTAATGGAAACTATGAGTGTGAATGAGAATTCGAGGATCTCACTTCCTCAATACTCGAGGTCTGAATCAGTTCCAAATATTCATCCCAGGCCCATGGGCAAATTTGGTTGTTTTGGTTTTTGGTGTTCTGTTGGGTTTTCAAACAAGGCTGTGGAACAACTTCAAACTAAACCAGAACTTGCAAATCTTACATTTTAGAGTATAACTCCCAGAATCTCCAGCAATGAGGGGTTTAAGAAAGATCATCCAACAAAGTAAATCTGCAAAGCTCAAGACTGCAATGGCTTAGTGGTTTAGACACTGGACTTGAAGACTGGAAGGTCAGAGTTCGGGACCCAATTACTGCACAACAGAGTGAGCTCCAGACTCTGTCCCAGCTCCTGCCAACCTAGCAGTTCAAAAGCAAGAAATTTTCATTTCATTTCATTTCACTTTTTATTTATATACCGCTTTACTCGGCCCAAAGGCGACTCAAAGCGGTTTACACCCATGCGTGCTGTCTGCGAAAGAAATACAATAATAGTATAAAGAACAAATGAGTACATAATACAAATATACAGCAATACAAAGTTCAATTTTTTTAAATACAATCAATACAATATTTATATCAAAATATACAATGAAAACACAAACATAACAAACTGCAATCTCTCCTAAAAAGTCTGGCAACAAACCCAGAGTCCAATGTCCTTGAGCGGCGCATAGAACCCGGAAAAGTTCGGAAGAGGAAACCTCTGCGGGGGCGACGGCTCCCACCTGCCCACAGAATCCAGAGCCGATGGTGTGGACTCCCGGGGCTGGGCAGGGAGCGTACGGGGCAGCAGCGGTGGCGGCGGCTCCTCCTTTTCATCTCTCCGAGATGGCAAGGCCCGGAGAGCAGGAACAGCTGTGACGGTGGCGGCTCCCACCTTCCCGCAGACCCTGGCAAGTCGATAAATAGGTACCACTTCGGTGGGAAGGTAAACAGCATTTCGTGCACTCCAGTGTCTAGTCATGCCTACCACATGCCCACGGAAACGTCTGCAAATGCAGACAGTGTATTTGGCTATAAACAGACATGAGCACTAAACCCTAGAGTTGGATACAACTGGCTTTCAATCAAGGGTGACCTTTACCCTTAAACTACATTGTCCAAACTGGTCATAGAAGCCCACTATAATAATTTCATGTCAAAAATTATTCTGGGTTGAAAGGAATTTTGCAGAAGAAACTCCACTCAGGAAACACCCAAATGAGGCTTCTTTCATATCCCCAAGAGCTAGGACAGAGATGGGTGCTCAATCTGTCATGCAGTACCCGGATCTCGAACTGCAGACTTGCCAGCCTTCCAGCTGACAAGGTGAACTTCTTAACCACTGAGCCACGGCAGCCCCTTTAGAAGCCCACTGTATTTGGAACAGATGTTTTGATATGCAAAACAGAAGTTGAGCTTCTCACGGCAATGAGATCAGCATGTTGATCACCCACTCATTAACAAAGGTCAGGCTGAGGTAGAAAGCCCAGTTTAAATTTGTCTGTTCAAAGGTTGGGAAAGTGGGAGGGAAGAACCAGTTCTGTTCTGAATGTAGACCGTGGCTAGGGAGAAGCCCTTGGTCTTTTAGATAGGAGTACAGATAGCATGGTAATGGTAAGGGCTTATGGGACTTGTAGTTCAAATTTTCTAAAGGCCCTCAAAAACCCCACTCTGCTTGCAATGCCAGACAGAGTGCACTTTCTACTTACTATTTTCAGCTTTCTCCTGTGGCTAAGATGCTGACTGGGAGGCGCGGAAGAGGTCAGCAGTTCGATTCCTGAGTACTGCAGGACGGAATGAGCTCCCGTCTTTGTCCCAGCTCCTGCCAACCTAGCAGTTCGAAAGCAAGACATTGCAAGCCGATAAATAGGGACCACTTTGGTGGGAAGGTAAACAGTGTTCCATGCACTCCAGTGACAAGGCATGCCTGTCATATGTCCACGGAAAGATCTGCAGATGCAGACATGCTAGCTCTTTGGCTACAAACAGAGATGAAGACTGAACCCTAGAGTTGGATACGACCAGCTTTCAAGCAAGGGAAACCTTTACCTGCCCGAAACTGCCCTATCCCACAGCTTGCCCGACACTTAACAACACTTTGTGTTTCACAGTTCATCCCATCACAGAAAAATATCTTTGCCTGTTCAGATTAGATCTCAGAGAACTTTGGACCAGCCTGGACATTACAGCCCAGAATATAACTTCTCCAGACTCTAGTTCTACAAGAAATTGTAAAGCAGTCTCAAAAGACTGGTGCTACATGGCAAATGTGACACCTATTGATGAAACATACAGACTGTCACAGCTGATCATTCAGTGTGAAATAAATGAGAGAAGTACAGTTGAAGAACCATAGAAACTGGTTCAGATGCAATAGAGTATCACTGTTTACAGCTGTTGCATCCCTGACCAAAACTTCCAATGGCAAAGTTCAGGATTCGGTGGAATAAAAAGATTAAGATGTGAGTCAGAGCTCAGAGGGGCAAAATGCTAGGACTTTTTAATTAGCATTATCCGTCACTCCAATCAAAACTCGCTGTTCACTTTTGAATTATAGTCTTCAAAGCAGATGGGAGGAAAGTGATTTCCCCAGCAAGACAATGTATTGTCAAAGATCCCTGTTGTGATGCCAAGGATTTTGAAGTACTGTAGTTGAGTACTGTAGTGGACAATCAAGACACAGTAACTTTACAATGGGACTGTAGTTGCTCAAGTAGTTAAGATGCTGAACTCGCTGACTGGAAGGTCGGAGTTCGGTTCCTGGGTACTGCATGACCAAGTGAGCTCCCGTCTGTCCAAGCTCATGCCAACCTAGCAGTTCAAAAACAAGAAATTACAGGTAAATAAATAGGTACCACATTGGTGGGAAGGTAAACAGTGTTCCGTGCACTCTGGTGTTGAGGCATGCCTGCCACATGTCCAAAAGGGCTTAGGACCAGGAAGTGACTCACGGAACTGGATCAGTGGTACAGGGGTCATGCTGGGATGTGGAAGGCAGATGAAAGGCCACTGCATTATATTCTCAGGACAGTCTTCAGGGCTAATCGCCATGATGATCGCCAATATTCAGATTTGGATACGGCAGAAGAAGAAGATGACTTTGTATAGTTGCTTGCATCTTTAAGAATCAGTCGTACAGAAACATTACCTTGATAGACACCTACCTATTAAGTTTAAGCCAAGTGGCCATACATGCAAATTAAATTCAAGTCAATTTTTCTTATTTTAATGAAAGCGGACAACTCCCTTCCCCACTGTCAATCAAATAATCTTATGTTCCACAGCATACAATTGATCATCCAATATCTTAATCTATGCTAATACCACAGCATACAATTAATCATCTAAAATAACAGCCTTTGAGCTGTCCTATGTTTAATATTTGTTACCCTTTTCTCTTACTCTTACCTCCATGAGTTTGGGAACTGCATACAAGATGCCCCACCCAAAGAATGTTTATCCTTAAAACAACACTTGAAGTAGATGATACCGACAGATAGTGACTGTGTTGGCACAAAGGTACCTACCTAGTCAGTGACTTCTATGGCTAAGCAGGATTTCTAAATCTAAGTCTCTCCAGGCAAGACTGACCCAAGATATTTAGGTGGAAAATGGATCCTCTCCATTTTGTAACAGATGACAACTAGATTGGCAGTGTGATCTAATTTTGACGCTGCTAATAGCACATTGACATCCGTTGGTCAACTCAGAAGGGTATGTGGCATGCCATGAGGCCTATTTAGCACAATCCTCAACAACTACCTGCTATTCTCTCCAGCATTTGTGACCTGAGGCACCTGCCTTTCTCTGTCAAATAGAAGGGCCAGCGTGATACTGTATGTTTATTGCAAACTGCCTGTAACAAATTGTTTTTATTATTAGGTGATTTCAAGCATTTCTAATATATGGTGTCCCTGATGGGATTTTTCAAGGACATAAGATATTTAAGGAGTGGTTTTACCACTGCCCAGTCTACACCCCATTGAGTTTCCATGGCCAAGTGGGTATCCCTAGTCCAAAACTGCATCTGCTACCTACTCCATACCAGCTTTAGCAAGTGAGAATGAAGGTAAGTTATGTTAATGTGTAATACAGCCATTCATTGTTGCTTTATTTCTTGCTAGATATATTAATTTGAGGATGGATAGTGTGTTTTACAGGGCCACGTAAGCTTAGTGGTTGAGATGCTGAGCTTGACGATCAGCAGTTCAGCAGTTCAAATGAACTGAGCTCCTGTCATCTGAGCTCCTGTCAACCTAGCAGCTCAAGAGCAAAAAATTGCAAGTAGATAAATAGGTATCGCTTCAGTGAGAAAGGTAATAGTGTTCCATGCACTTTGGAGTATAGTCATGCCTGCCACATAACCATGGAAATGTCTGCAGACACAGACAGTGCTGGCTCTTTGGCTGTAAACTGAGATGAGCACCACCCTCTAGAGCAGTGGTGGTGAACCTTAGCACTCCAAATGTTCTGGAACTACAATTCCCAAAAGCCCTGATCAGCAGGAGTGCTGACTTGGGCTTCTGGTAATTGAAGTCCAAGAACACCTGGAGTGCCAAGGTTGGCCATCACTGCTCTAGAGTCAGTCACTTGTTTAATCACATTGTGAACATTTGGGATTGTGGAAGGAAAACAAATTATCACCAATTTAATTCTGCATTAGTTTACCTCTACTGCCAATAAAGCCTTGGTGTGGAAGCATTTATGGGTTGTAATAAAAATTCAACAATGTGTTCTACCAGGCTACATTTCTTCATAGTTTCCCAAGCTTTGTGAAATTATTTGAAGTAGGTAAAGGTAAAGGTTTCCCTTGCTCGAAAGCCAATCGTATCCGACTCTAGGGTTCAGTGCTCATCTGTATTTCAAAGCCAAAGAGCCAGCGCTGTCTGCTTCTGCAGACGTTCCCGTGGTCATGTGGCAGGCATGACTAGACACCGGAGCACACGGAGCGCCGTTACCTTCCGAAGTGGTCCCTATTTATCTACTTGCGATTTCTTGCTTTTGAACTGCTAGGTTGGCAGGAGCTGGGACAAGGACGGGAGCTCATTCCGTCCTGCAGTACTATGGAATCGGACTGCTGACCTTCCGCCTCCCAGTCAGCGTCTTAGCCACTTGAGCCACTGCAGTCTGAACTTGGGTTCTACACAATACCTTACCTTTAGGCCCGCTTTGCATATGCAGTGGAACTAAGGTTATTGCTGTGGTGATGGAAGAGATTGTAGCACTTCATGCTAAAAGTGGGAGGTTGATTTTTGAATAATTTCAATGTTTTTTAAAAGATATCCAAACATAGAGAACAAAGTGTTTCCTCAATCTCATGCCTTCCTGGTGTGTTGAAAGAGAACAGTGGGCCAAACGGTGTAGACAAGCAAAGAATAAATCCCGTTTGAGGCACAATTTATTTTTTCCTGGTGTGTTGGCCAACAACTTCCATCATCCTCAGTCACCATGACCTGCTCATACCTGAGTCCAACCTATTAGCTTATGTGCTAGCTTTTTATTTTCAGTTTATTTAAAGCTAGGAACTTTTTATCTATCCATCCCTTTCTCTATCTATCCATCTATCCAGCCATATGTGTTCTTTGTTGCTGGGGTGTTTTTGTTGCTTTAATTGGGGGGGGGGGGTTATCATTTTTGTTCTTGTTGATAATTATAATTTATTCAATTTGTTTAATCTTTACAATAAAACAAATAGAATAAATTATAAATATCAACAAGAACAGAAATGATAACCCCCAATTAAAAACAACAACACAGCAACAAAGAACACATATTGGTCACAGGAAAAAATAATTAAACTTTCTTTCTTAAAATGTCATTTCTCCCTTTCACCAAATTTTCTCTGAAATAAAACTGCCTTTTTATACACATAATTCCCTGCAACTTCTCAAAATACTGTAATTACTTTTCCTTCCTCTTTTCTTGTTTTTTCCCCTCCTAAATAAGGTAATGGGAATGGCTGATATTATAAATTTGAAATTCCCCCAAAGGAGAATTGAGTTCTCAATAACAGAATCTGTCTTGAATATCCTAAGCAGGTTTCATAGTATTTTGTTTTTAAGAACGGAAGTAAACCTGATTCATCTCAACTCACATTTTTTACCCATTCAATGTAAACCTTAGGAATTATATTTACATACTAAAAATATAAAAGGCATATTAAAAGCCAGTCATAAAACCCGAGGTTGTAAAAACAAGTCATGAAAGCTACTCACAAAACCATGGACATGGAGGAAACATTTGCCATTGCAATTCGAACTAGAATACTGTATGCCCATGGGCATGTACAAAGATATTTAAGAATAAGTGGTCTGGGACCTAAAAGCTTATTTAGTGCTTCTAGTGGAATGTGGAAAAATCAACAAGGGCATATTTTCCAAGGAAGTGAATAGCTATTAAAATAATGCTCTTTCCTTCTTGTTTTACTTCAGAATTGCATGCTCAGTCTTTTACTGAAGAGCAAGAACAATGCCCACCCTTTTGGTACAACAGAAGGTGCAGTCGTATTTGTGTCCAGTAGTGAACTCAGATAATTTGGTGTTGATCATTTTGGAAATGGAATGGGGTCATCCCAAAATTAGGTGATTATTTCTATTTTACATGGAAAGTGCCACAGAAATGAAGACCAGTATATTTTTCCTATTTGAGAATGATATTTGAGAGCCATATTTGTATGGGTGTGAGACCTGGACCATAAGGAAAGCTGAGCGCAGAAGAATAGATGCCTTTGAGATGTGGTGCTGGAGGAGAGTTTTGAGAGTACCCTGGACAGCGAGGAGAACAAATAGGTCAATCTTAGAAGAAATCAACCCGGACTGCTCATTGGAAGGTAAAACAGTAAAGATGAAGCTGAAGTACTTTGGACATCAAATGAGAAGGGAGGTTTCACTTGAGAAGGCCTTGATGCTGGGAAAGGTGGAGGGCAAAAGAAGAAGGGGGCAGCCAAAGATGAGATGGATGGATGGTGTGGTAGACGCAGTGGGCACAGAGCTGGGCAGGCTGAGGAGGGTGGTGGAGGACATAGGTGCCTGGAGGACAATGGTCCATAGGGTTGCAACAGGTCGGAATCGAACAACAACAACAAGTGGTTCCCAACCTTTTTTTGGCCACGTCCCACCGTCCTAAGCATCTCTAAAATCCTGACCCCACCCCATGACATATAATTTTTATTATTCAAAAAGTGAACTCCTATTCACATTGAGGAAACCTAAAAGGTCATTAACTTGATCTAACTCATTCTCAAATTGCCCCCCTGTGAGGCGTGTGCCCACAGTGGGAACCACAGTACAGTATTAGAGCTAAAATGCATAAAAGGCAATTCCTGACCTAGAGAAACAAAAAAAGGTACTGTAACATCTTGTTGTAATTATAGTGTCATAAGAAATAATGTTTCTCCCTCTCAACATTTTTCACCTGATCATTAGTTTTTGCATGTCACTTGGTACTTGAACAAGCTAAGTAGGTTCTTCTTTCTGAGTTGTTGGTATCTCTAAAAAGGAAAAAAAAGTTTATTTTAAAAAAAACAGGGTGGGAATTGGAAATGAGGCTGAGTAATCTAATTTTCTGCCCTGCTGTGAATTTCAATGGTTCTAACTCAAATTGTACAACCTGTTCCTGAATAATTGTGGTACAAATCCCACTGTGTTACTATCTTGTCTACTAAAAGCATAGGAATGAAGTCATGTGTTGAAGAAATATGTTGAAGCTATTCAGTGGGGGAAATGTGAATGAATCTTCTATAAAGTCACACCCAGGGGCCTAGATGTCTCTGGGGTTAATTCACTTCAACATAGGATTCAAAAGATTTGGGGGGAGGGGATTGTCTCAGCTTTGTCTTCATTTTAAGGTGGCTCTACTCTGGCCATCCAGATTTGCAGGAGGCAAGGTTAGAGACAAGCTACCTTAATAAGCTGAAAACAAAGTTGTTTGATAACTTCCTCCTTTATCTCTGCTGATTCCATGCTCTTCTTTGATCACCTAGCTCCCTAGCCAGTGTTGTACTGTGGCAGGTTCTCACCAGTTCTGGCGAACCGGTAGTAGAAATTCAAGGCCACACCCACTTGGCCGGCCACACCCATCTTTCTGCGTCCCCCTCCCAGCACCGCCGGAAACGCCCAGAGCCGAAGGCGCGCTTTCATCTCCGCACTTCCCTTGCGCCTTTGGCCCTGGGCGAGGCAAATTGGATGTGTTTCCGGCGGCGCTAGGAGGGGGAGGTCGCCCAGCGCCAGCCCACCAATTTTCCCGCTCACCTCCCAGCAGTGCTGCCGGCAAGGGTGCATTTCCGGTGGTGCTGGGAGGGGGAGGCCAGCCAGCGCCAGCCCACCAATTCGCCCCGCTCACCTCCCAGCAGCGCCGCTGCTCTGGGACTACTCCTCCTCATCTCCGCGAACCAAGAGAGTAAAGTAGGTTTCTTTTTTTCCGGGGGGGGGGAGGTTTGAGGCCACGCACACAGGTAGCCACACCCACCGAGTGGGTAGTAAATGTTTTTACAGTGCATCACTCTCTAGCACTAGACACCAAGCTTTAAAAGAAGGGGGAGGAAAAGGAAGAAGAGGAAAGAAAACAACCAAATGGGAAGGGAAGAAGAAAAGGATCATCAGACCCAGGCACCAGGTCTGGAGAGAAGAGGATTTAAACAGCAGCTATTTTCTACCTGTCCTGCCTCCCTCTCTGCTCTTGCTGTGCCAAGTGGCACAGCTTCAGACATAACAGTTACAAACCACCGGAACCCAGCATCAGCTCAATCAACCACACCATCCAAATCATTTGCTGTCAAAAAAGTAGAATCCTAGTAGTAGAGGAAAAGATCCGGCTGATATACATGGGTATGTACACTGCATATTCAACATAAAACAGTGTCCCAATCCCTGAGTATTTCCTGCATTGTCAATGCCCTGTTGATTTTAGAGGGATTTATTTAATGTAAACTAGATCAGGTTGCATTTGTTTATTGTGAGTTAGATACAGAATTTTCCATAGTGAAGGAAATAAATTAAATTTAGCAGGGGGGCACCTTAAAATTAGCAATGGCTACTTGTATGCCAGGACTGTGGTGGCTTAGTAGTTAAGATGCTGAACTTGATGACTGTAAGGTCAGCAGTTTGAGACCCGAGTGCTGCATGATGGAATGTGCACCTGTCTCTATCCCAAATCCTGCCAACCTAGCAGTTCGAAAGCAAGAAATTGCGAGTAGATAAATAGGGACCACTTCGGTGGGAAGGTAAGCGTTCCGTGCTTGCCACATGACCATGGAAATGTGTGCTTGCTCTTTGGTTATAAATGGAGATGAGCACCGAACCCTAGAGTTGGATATAACTGGCTTTTGAGCAAGAGAGACCTTTAACTTTACTTATATGCCATTAATCTGAATTGATTTACTCAAAGAAAATGTGACTAAAACAGAGCTAGCCATTCCATAGCCTTTTCTCATTCTTCCACTCTTTCTCCTGTTTTTCAGTTTTATATCACACTGTCTCTGAGTCTGACTATATATTTAAGATTGTTAGCTTTTTTATAGTAAGTTCAAATCATTTGTTTATATTACAGTTATTCTGCAAAGCACTGAGACCACATGCACCAGTCATCGGAAATGTGTATGCCTCCCAATTTGGTCGTGGTGGTGGTCTGAAATTCCCATTATCCCTCATCATTCGCTATAGTAACGACAACTTCAGGCAGTCACAGTTTGGTAACTTCTGTAGGACCATATATTCCCCACTACTGTTGAAAATGTTGAAGCAATATCTTAGAGGAGAGCCAAAGAGAATGGCAAGCAAGGTAATTTAAAGATCACATATTACAATAAGCCCAGTTTATTGCTGGCTTCACACAACATGTGGCTTAGGCTTATGTGCTTTCTTGTAGACAGCTGTTCAGAGTCTTAAGAAGGAACACATAAAGTAGAAGTTCAACAGGGAGAGGTTTTCCTGTTCACATCTTCTTTTGCCATATCTGAATCCGAATATAGGAGATCATCATGGCAATCAGCCATGATGACTGTCCTGAGAATTTAATGCAGTGGCTTTTCATCTGCCTTCCGCATCGCAGCATGACACCCATACCACTGATCCAGTTCCACGAGTCACTTTCTGGTCCTCAGCTCCAGGCCAATATTGATGAAGCTGCTCCCCTCCATCAAGATGGATGCAAGCAGGATTCAATCTGGCCAGGTTATCCTGCTATGGTAATCGAGTAGACCATACTGCCAGTGACTCAAGGTCGAGTGTCAGGCAGCGGTTAACTAACCTGACAACCCTGAAGACTAATGGCCTTGGGTGCCCAAGTCCACAGGGAAGGGTGATGGTCCTGTTCACTGGGGAAGCAAAACTAATCATAGGGGGAAAAGACTCTAAAATCAGCAATTAGATAATGTCTTTAATGGGACCAACAGTCAACACATTATAAAACAGTGTGCATAGTTTTGAATTTTAACAATCTGATGAAGGCTGCTGGAGAACTCTTTAAGCTTGCAACATTTTGACTTTTGTGAAAATAGCTCTATATGAGATAACTGTTGCAGTTGATTTTCAGCCTCAGGAAAACCCACTACTGTATTCCATATTTTGAAAGTAGACCAGTAGGGATTCTTTCTGTCCCTAGTTCCATTTTCTTTCCCTTTTTCTGTGCATAAGAAAGGGCCGGATCTCCCAAATGGGTCCATTTCAATGGGTCATTGTCAGGTAGATAATTTACACCTAGCAGGGGAGCTGCAGCAACCAAACCATGTCCTTGTTCTTCAAATACCCAAACCCCACCTTTCATTCAAGAAGGAAACTGACTGAATATACTGACTTTCAGTAAGATCATGGCATGCCCAAATCGCCTACTATTTCATGCCTCCCTCTTTACTCAATCAAATAAAAATCTGCCCGTGCTGGAAATCAAACCCATTTGAGATCACAATCTGGCCAAGTTCCTTCTGACTGGAGGATTCTGGAAGTTGTTTTTGTTGTTGTTCAGTCACACAGTCGATTCTGACCCTTTGTGACCCCATGGGCCATTTTCCTCCAGGCACCTCTGTCCTCCACCATCCTCCTCAGCTCGCCCAGCTCTGTGCCCATTGTGTCTACAATACCATCTAGCCATCTCATCTTTGGACGCCCCCTTCTCCTCTTGCTCTCCACCTTTTCCAGCATCAAGGCCTTCTCAAGTGAGTCTTCCCTTCTTATTTGATGTCCAAAGTATTTTAGCTTCATCTTCACTATTTGTCCCTCCAATGAACAGTCAGGGTTGATGTCTTCTAATATTGACCTATTTGTTCTCTTTGCTGTCCAGGGGACTCTCCGGACTCTCCTGGGAGTTGTAGTAGCCTGTAAAGAAACTTCTTCAAATCTAACTTGAAACTACTGGAATGTCACTTGAATCTTCTCCTCCAAAAATTCTTAATCTGGTGGGGAGGGTTGGCTATTGTTAGCTGACAATGAAAGTAACACTGTGTGTTTGTGTATTTTTTTTTAACTGGCTATACTTCTGGAAGAGAACAACCCACTGATCATCCTAAGATTACTCTGAAGCTCCTAGTTCCCAGCCCCCACCTTCTCTACTCAACTTCCTTGTTGTCCCAGAAACTCAAGAATGTGAACGTCTAATGGCCTCCATTTTAACCCTTAATTCTCAGAGTCAAGAATGTCCATGTGAATGGTAGAAACTGTGGGATTTTAGGCTCTGGCTCCTAAAGGTTGTTAATTACAATGCAGACATAAAATCCCATTGGGACTTAGATGTTGGTCTATGACTACGTGATGGCCAAGCTTGGCACTCCAGGTGTTCTTGGACTTCAATTCCCAGAAGCCCACATCAGTACACCTGCTGATCAGGGCTTCTGGGAATTGAAGTTCAAGAACCCCAGGAGGGCCAAGGTTCACCATCACTGCTTGTGCTTCCAGATCTGGAAAGTCTTGAGACCTGACTGTAGCCACCACCTGCCACGGTGTCTTTAGACAGAGACGAAACCTCACGGAAAGGACATTTTGGAAACTGCTTATTTGTAGGGTCACCATAAGTCCGACATAACTTGAATGCAAGCAACAACAAGAAACTTCAAGGGTGATGCCAGCGAAGACAAAATCTCCATTTTCATAGGCAGTGTACTACTGGCTAGAGAGGAAACAACAGAAAGCTATGGCTTTCATGTCTTGACTGCTTATCATGGAAACATCTGCTCCAACACAGAGGGAGATTTTTTTGTTTCAGTAGGAAAACTGTTGCTTTGATCCAACTGAGCTATTCTTATGTTATTCTAGAACAGGAAAGAAAAGCCTTTATGAGTAGCATATTCTAGGAAGGGAGGAGTAGCATCTTTCAGACCAAGAGGTGCACTTGGGTCCCCTCTGGAAAGGGTGTTTGATACTTCCTCAGAAAAGGCTGGAGTCAAAAATAAAAGTATACTTTACTTTAAAGTTCTTTCAACCCATAAGGAAGCCTTGAGGAGAGGTAGGACAACCATTTAGAACAGGGGAAAGAATGGCCAAAATGGTGGGAAGCTGCCACAATTATGGGACCAGAGAAATGCTATGGGAATGATCTCCTCAGGAATTCCAGAGGGCTGGATTGGGATTTCAAGGGGTCCAAATTCAGCCCAAGGGCCAGGGTTCACCATTGGGGCTGTGCTATAGAAATATATACTGGTTACTGGGTTTAAGGTAAAGGTAAGGTCTAAGTCACCCTTGCTTGAAAGCCAGTCATATCCAACTCTAGGGTTCAGTGCTCATCTCTGTTTATAGCCAAAGAGCCAGCGCTGTCCGCTTTTGCAGACGTTTCCGTGGACATGCGGCAGGTATGACTAAACACTGGAGCGCACGGAATGCTGTTTACCTTCCCACTGAAGTGGTCCCTATTTATCTACTGATAAAGTGGTCCCTATTTATTTATCTGAGTCGCTACGGCGAGCGGGCGGCAATATAAATTTGAACTAATAAATACTTGCAATTTCTTGCTTCCGAACTGCTAGGTTGGCAGGAGCTGAGACAGAGATGGGAGCTCACTCCATTGTGCATCACTCAGATCTTGAACTGCTGACCTGCCGACCTTCCAGTCATCAAGTTCAGCATCTTAACCACTAAGCCACCACAGTCCCTACTGGGTTTAAGACGAGCTGACAAAATATCCTCAGATAGGGACAAAATTGCACAGTGGAATGCGAGTGTAATTTGCACACATATCATATGCTGCAGAATTTAAGGTGCTTGTTTACATGTATCAACATAATAAATGTAAGACTGGAAGGGCCAAGAACCCCCCCACCCCATTAGACTCCCACTGATAGTGGAATGCCTTCTTAGAGGTCAGAAAGAGAACCAATGAGACTAAAGGTAAAGTCGTCCTTTCTCACAGCCAATCATATCTGACTCTAGGAGGCAGTGCTCATCTCCATTAACAGCCAAAGAGCCATCGCTGTCTGCATATGTAGATGTTTCCATGGTCATGTGGCAGGCATGACTAGACAAGAGTGAAATTGTTTGTGGCTAATTGTTCACAAATAATTCAATAGAATCACAGGAATCAGATTCTTTTTCAAAAATAATTCAATATATTTACAGAGTGTACAAAACACTGTTACCTTTCCCGCCAAAGTGGTACATATTGATTTACTTGCAATTTCTTGCTTTCAAACTGCTAGGTTGACAGGAGTCGCTCAGGTCTTGAACTGCTGACCTGGCAGCCTTCCAGTCATCAAGTTTAGCATCTTAACCACAAAGCCACTGCAGTCTCTTTTTCCTGATGTACACATACGTTATTTGTTTGCTGTTGTTGAATGTCAACAAAATGTTACATGGTTTTTAACGGTTGTACACTGCCCAGAGTGGAAAATATCCCAAATGGGGGATGGAAAGACAAATAAATAAATAAAATAATAAATAAATAAAATAAAATTCTTGGGATGGTTTTCTCCTGGGACCCCAGTGTGGAAT